>JABUQX010092696.1:12500-28588 GCA_015478945.1 Trachelipus rathkii
ACCATTAATTAGTAAGAACTCGTCGCAGTCAGAAAATCCACCCTAGAGCTTCACGAAGACCTCGACGGACCCTCACTATGTAAATCGTCAGTGAAGGGTTCATTCCTTGGCCAGGTGGGCCACAACCATCACTCCCTCGCAAACCCGCCCATTCACTCCTATTATGCACCACTTTCTTCTCGGCCCTGCCAAACTCACATTTCTCTCCTTCAACATTCGTTCACTGACAAATCCACTTCCTCTTCGGTCTCCCAGCCGGCGGTTCCCAACACACTCCACTATACATCCCGTTAACAAACCGACATCAATTATCTTTCAGAATGACCAAACCATTTCAACATAACTTTCATTTATTCTCTCATTTACTTTCTTCACACCACACAACTAATACGTTCATTCCTCATTTTATCAAATTCTTTCACGCCCCTAAGATTGTCCATCCTGAACACATTTGAACTTTAGATCTATATTACTTATTCCAGACCATAGTCACTACTATACAATAACAGCAGGGTAACAACATACGCCTCATGTAAGACCTAGCGCACTCAGACTTAGTCCCATTCACCAAAGATTTAATTGCACCAGCCACCTTCCTGCCATTCACAACTTTGCTACTACACTCTGCATCATCCATTCCATTCCCTTTTCATCCAACATATACCCTAAATATTTAAACTCAAGACACTTGTTCCAGCTGCTCACCATCTAACAACTTCACACTGAGGACTATCCTCACTCACAACCATAACCTTACTCTTTTCTACGTTTACTTTCAAACACCTCCTTTTACACTCACTGCCAAATCTCTCTACCAATCTTCTCAAACTCTCTTCAGGTTCGCCACACAAAACCAAATCATCCGCATATAATAGGTAGGGCACCCTCCACTCATCTCCATTCTAAATCATTCTAACACCATTTCCTGCCACCCCCACCTCTAATTCTTTCATAACCCCATCCATATACAAATTGAATAACCAAGGAGATATAAAACAACCCTGCCTCACTCCGCTATTAATATTAAACCAATCACTTTTGACACCATTTATTCTTACACACGCCTCACTATCGTCACGTAAGAGTTTTTTTTGTATCATATTATATATATTGCTTATTATTATTGTTTGTAGTGAGAGAAAGAGAGAGGGAGGGAGAGAGAGAGAGAACGAAAGAATGTAGGTTGATACGTTTGTGGAATAAAATGTGAGTGAAAGTGAGGGTGGGTGGCCAGACGGCATCAGGCATAAACATACTATCCTCACCTCCTTTCCTTCGGTTTTCCTTACCTATGATTCCAACTTTTCTATCCACACGCTCGTCTGGCATAATTTTTGGTTTGAAAGTGAAAGTGAATGATTGTGTTTTTTTTATTTTCTTAATAAGGTATTAGTAATATTTATTCTTTTCTTCCGGCAGGAATATATTTTTGAGATATTTTTTTTACACCCTGTGGTGGTGGTGATTTCCGATTTGACGGATATTTCATTATTTGACTCAGGACTGAGATTTCTTATTTTTGAATTAAGGTAATTATTATTATTATTATGATTATTATTATTATTATTATTATTATTATTATTACTATTATTATTATTATTATTAATTATTATTATTATTGCTTTTTGCTTAATGTATCAAGTTTTTATTATTATTATTATAATTATTTTACTATATTATTATTATTATTATTATTATTATTATTATTATTATTATTATTATTATATATCTTCTACTATTAAGTATATCCTTTTTAATTAATTATTTATATTTATTATTATTATTATTATTATTATTATTATTATTATTATTATTATTATTATTATTATTATTATTATTATTATTATTATTATTATTATTATTATTATTATTTTATTTTATTATTATTATTATTATTATTATTATTATTATTATTATTATTATTATTATTATTATTATAGTCCTGTTATAAGATATATATGAATGCTTATGGCCGGTTATGTTTTTTCAGTTTGTATTACTGAAAAAAAAACTGGCCGATACCTCGTCCAGTTTTTTTTCCTTCCTTTTGTTTTGGAGGTTTTCCTTTTGATTGTTTGAAGAAATTGAAGAGGTTCTCTATTGTGTTTCTTGGATTGCTTTGGAAGAGACCCCAACCAAAGAAGAGACCCAACCAAAAGTCCCCCTGACAATTTACCCCCTGAAAGTTACCCACTGAAAAATACCCTTGAACCACTACCCCTGAACAAGAAGATACCCCTAAACCAATACCCCTGAACCCATACTCCTATACCACTACCCCTGAACAAGAAATTACCCCCGAACCTATAACCCTGAAAACCCCAGAATTGAAATCCCTGAAAACCCCAGAAAACCCTGAAATTGTTTCTGATTATTGCCCCCTGAGATTGTTCCCAGAATTTGATCAGACTATTTTGTATATATTGATATTGATGGAAAGTAATTGTATATATATAACTTTTGATATTATTGATTATTATTATTGACTTTGATATTGTTGATAGAGTCATGGTATATAACCTTTGATATTATTATTGATTATTATTATTATTATTTTTGATAAAGAAATTATACATTGTATAAGATTTGTTGATATTGGTGACGGTATCTCCTTGTAAATTTATTTCCATTTGTGTATGTACACTGCTGTTTTTTTCTTTTTTTTCTTTATATATTTATATTGTAGTTATTTTATTTTGACGATTGATTGACGATTTGACGATTGACGATTTAATAAAGAAAAGACAGACAGGTTTATTTTTTTTCATTTCTATTTTTCGTTTAATAAAATTTCAACATTGTGTGTTTGTCTTTGCTCCTTCATTTTCCCGGCCAAATTTATCACACCCACCCCTTTCTACTCTTTGAAGTTTTTTTTATACCACTACAGTCATACATACTTTTGATTCCATTCAGAATCCTACCACCAACACCATATATCACTACCACCTGCCATAGAGATTCCCTGTTAAGTTATTAACCCTATCATACGCCTGTTGCAAATCCATAAAACCTAAATACAATTTATTCTTCTTCTCCCTCATTTTCTCATCATTTGTTTCAATGTAAAGATTTGATCCACACATCCTCTACCACTCCTAAACGCACCTTGTTCTTCATATATATATACAGGGTTGGGGACTTTTTGGATTTTTTGAGAAAAAAATCAATTTTTGATTTTTTTGATTTTTTGGATTTTTTGAGAATCGTGACGTCACGCAAAACATAATTTGGAAACAAACTTTGTTTTTAAGTTCGATTAAGTATTATTTTTAACCCTAGGTCCTATATCTGAGTTCAAAATCTTAAAATAGGGCTTATAGTCTATGACACAATGAAACAACAACACTAAAGAGTGTTATTTGTAATATGCTAAATATATTACATCAGAAATAAAGAAACATGTTTGAAACATGATCTTTTGTTGATATTTTTATAGTGTAGAAATTGGAAACAGAGTAGCCTTGCTATGATATTATTATTCTAATTTTTTATTTCTATTGAAATTAAATCACTTAAATATCCAAAAATATATTTTAAAAAAATATATAAAAAAACAAAAAATCAAAAAAAGCAAAAAATCATGATTTTTTGAAGCAAAAAATCAAGTGAAAAAATCAACTGATTTTTTTCCGTGCCATCCCTAGTATATATATTAGTATATATATATATAATAAGTAATAGTAATATATATATATATATATATAATATAATATATATATATAATATATATTAATATATATATATATTATATATAATATATTATATATATATATTATAATATATATATATATAAATATATATATATATATATATATATATATATATATATATATATAGTATTATATATATATATATATATATTATATTTGTCAATGTACAGGACCCACCACGGCCACAAGTGGTCACACTGAGTTGAAAAATCAACATCATGGTGGGTCCTGCACATGTACATATTTTGAATGTCAAGGCAAAATTTGAATGGGTCAAATGAATATTAAAGTCAAAAAATAAAAAATAAATAAAACTATTTTTTTTAAATACAAACCTAATATATCTATATTATATATATTTATATATACTATATATCATATATATATATATAATATAATATATATATATATATATAATATATATATATATATATATTATATATATATATATATTATATTATATATATTATTCTTTCTTCTTTCTTCACCTTCCTCCTTTGCCAAGATTGGGGGTAAGGTGCTGTACAAGCATCGGAAAAGAAAGCAAGTAGGAGAACATGACAAACGTCCAAAAGAAACCCAGCCTTACCGCCCCTCTGTACCATTAATTAGTGAGAGCTCGTCACAGACAGAAAATCCACCCTACGAGCATCATAAGGACGCGAGGACCTCACTATGGTATCTCGTCCATGTAGGGTTCATCCCCTGGCCAGGTGGGCCACAACATGCCCCATACAAAACCCCGCCACTCTCTCTTCTCATGCACCTTTATTCTCGCTCTCCCAAACTCACATCCTCTCCTTCAGACATTCGTTTCACCGACTCATCCACTTTCTCTTCGGTCTCCCAGAGATGTCTTCGACTGCAACCATCCCGGGATGCAGCGTCTGAGTCCAGCCGGTCGGTCCCAACACACTCACCCTATATTTCCGCTTAACCAACCGACTTCATTCATCCTTCTCCGCACATGACCAAACCATCTCACATACTTTCATTTATTCTCTCAAATTTACCCCTTTCTTCACACACACCATCTCTATACGTTCAATTCCCTCACTTTATTCCATTTCTTTTCACACGTAGCATGCCCTAAGATTGTCCATCTGAACACATTGGAATTTAGATCTATACTTCTTTTTCCAGACCATAGTCCTCACTACCATACAATACACAGGTAACAGCAATACCCTCATGTTAAGACTCTAGCGGCACTCAAGACTTAGTCCCTTTACCATTCACCAACGATTTAATTGCACAGCCACCTTCCTTGCCATTTCACAACTTTCCTACTACAGCTCTGCATCATCCGTTCCCTTCTCACCCAACACATACCCCTAAATTTTAAAACTCAGACACTTGCTCAGCTGCTCATCATCTAACATCACTTCACACTGAGGACTGTCCTCAACCTCACAACCATAACCTTTACTCTTATCTACGTTTTACTTCAAACCCCTCCTTTTACATACCCTGCAAATCTCTCCACCAATCCTCTCAAACTCTCTTCAGACCGCCCACAGAACAAATCATCCGCATACCAATAGGCTAGGCAACCTCCAACTCCTCTCCATTCTCCAACTCATTTCAATTCATTTCCTGCCCTCCCCACCTCGAATTCTTTCATACACCCATCCATATACACATTGAATAACCAAGGAGACATAAACAACCCTGTCTCACTCCGCTATCACACCTACACACACACACGCGCGCGCACGCACCGCATTTATTCTTACACACGCTTCACTATCGTCATACATACTTTTGATTCCATTCAGAAGCCTACCACAAACACCATATATCACTAATACCTGCCATAAAGCTTCCCTATTAACTCTATCATACGCCTGTTGGTAAATCCATAAAACCTAAATATAATTTTATTCTTATTTTCCCTCATTTTCCCTCAATCATTTGTTTCAATGTAAAGATTTGATCCCACATCCTCTACACTCCTAAACGCACCTTGTCTTCACCAAATCAGTCCCCCAGTCACTCGACGCACTTCTTCGACCAAATACCAGCATATACCTTCCCTACAAACTCAATAAACTTATTCCCTATAATTTCTACAGTTCCCCTTTTCTCCCTTACCCTTATACAAGGGTACTATTACCGCTCTCCTCCAATCCTTGGAACTATACCCTCCCATAAACGCTTTATTACACAACTTCCAAATCCAATCATCACCATCCTCGCCTCCTCTCTTGATGCATTTCACTGTAACTTTCAATCTATACCTGCGATTTACCATTTCTCAACTTTCTCACCCCCTACCCATTACCTCCTCCTTCTAATAACCTCAATCCCCAAAATACCTATTCCTTTTGCACCATCAAAACCACACCCATTCACTAACCTCATCATTACTGTTAATATTGTGCAAATTTTCGAAGTGTTCCACACTCCCCTCACATCATTTCATCAGTTACAAAAGCACCATCCCTATTCACATTATTCTAAGCAATTCCCCTTATTCTCATTCTTAACTTTCGCGCTTCCTTCCAGAAGAGCTTCCTATTTCTTTGTATGTCCTCTTCATCCTCCTTCCAACCTGTTCATTTACCTCTTGTTTTCTCCTACGTATACCCCTTTTAGTATTTCTTTTAATTCTCCTTATATTTAAATTCCAAGCATCTTCTTTTGAAACTCATCATTGCTTTTAGTACATTCAACCACGCTTCTTTTTTACCTTTAACCGCTTTCATCACGTCTTCATTCCACCATTCGCTGTTAACATTCTACTTCCTACTTTAGCACATCCACAATCCACATACTTCTCTACTAACAATTTCTTCCTTCATTTGCCCCCAGATTTTGTTCAGTATCAACTTGTTCCACATTCAACCGAATTTACTAGCAGCGCTCTTACATTACTCATCTATATTACTCCTGGCTCACTTACCTTCTCACCTTTAATTTTACCTACTTCCTTTCGTATCACCTCCTCTACCATCCAAGCCACCCACTAACTAATTTTAACAATAGAACAAACATCACATGATCCGATTAATCCCATTCTAAATCCTCCCTGGATTTTTAACATCCACTACCATACTTCAACATCTCCTTTTCACCCAACACAAAATCAATCAACTTTTCACTTCGATACCCTATCTCTCCTACACACCAACTTAGTATAAGCGCCTATGGAATACTTCTTGTTGTTTAAAGAAAGTATTACTTACACACATACCTCTCTCTCACAGAAATCAATCACCTCTAACCCATGTCTCATTCTCATTTTCTCCCGCCACCCAAAACCACCTGGTTATACCATCCTTTTTCTGAATCACCCATCCAACCATTCAGGTCCCCCAACACTATCTCAAATCTGAAACTCCTACTGCAACCCCATCACAGAACATCATTCAAATTAAGTCCCAAGAAAATCGTACTCTCTCAACGTTTCCTCACAGATGGACCCATACGTCACAACCAACACACCCTTGACCTTTTCAACTTAAATTTAACATTAGAATTCTAGGAACCACACCACACAAAGTTCTACCATATGCTTTTGTACACAGGTCCTCATCAAATTTGCCAATCTTCTCTCCTCTCTCATGTCTCTCCACACACGCAGCACGCACACATTTCACATCAAAACCACTTACATTTCACCTTTTCCCTTTCTCTTTGTTTCAGTCAGCGAGCAATCAAATTTGCCCTTTCTAAATACACCATCACTCTCTCCCTCTTTCCCAACATTATTACTCTGACATTCCATGTACCCATACGATATACAATTTCGCCGAAAGTTAGAAGGTCGTTTACGGCGATCACGACCATCTCCGAGGCATGCATCAGCATTCCTAGCAAGAGATAGGTGGTAGTGGGCAGCCAACCCAACTACCACCGCCCCTTAGTCGACTTCTACACACCAGGACATACGTGTGGGAAATTCCTTTCTCGCCCGCACACACGGGAATATGAGTAGTAGGGAGTCTGTAAGGTGTTCATCTAGAAGTGGGGTGTGTACTTTAACCATGTATATAATATGTGGATAAATGGTGGTTTAGTAATATGTTGCCTGGATGAGGAGTGTGTGAAGAATATGAACGCAAAAGAGAAAGACGCACCATTAAAAATGGGAGGTAATTTCATCGCTTCGAGTATGCGTGTACTCTCCCTCTATATATATATATATATATATATATATATATATATATATATATATATATATAATATTATATATTATATATATATATATATATATATATATATATAGGTATATATAATTATATATATATATATATATATATATATATATATATATATATATATATATATATATATATATAAAATTTAGGGTTATAAAGGGATGTAAAGTTTGGCCTTCTTTTCGACTTGAGCCATGTTCTTCTACTACTTTTCTGTCGGTGTATGTTGTGCACTTTACCCCCAATCTGGGGATAGGAGTAAGAAAAGATAATATTATATATATATATATATCATATATATATATATATAATATATATAAAATATACTATATTATATCTAATATTTATCTTATATAAAATAATATATAGTATATATAATATATATATATGTCGTCTGAAAGGTAAAAGGTCATAATCAACATTTTAGTAAATTTTGGGAAGTGATTTAAAGGGAAAAAATAGTTTTAAATAATCCAAGCTATTTTTGAAATACCATTTGTAAACTGATCAACTGGAATTTCAATTTGTAAGTTTTGTTCTGCGTTTTTACTTTATTTTTATTTCTTATATATTAGAAACAACAATGGCTTAAAATAACACTAAGAAAAGTTGCTTAGTAAAATAATTTTTTTTTCTCTGCATTTGATTTAAGGACCTAAAAATTATTGTAGAAAGCTTAAACATATATCAGCAGAAAAATTATGCTTTAGCAGGATTGAAAACATAATTTCACAAAAGGTCTTGGACCTTACAAGGGACGAATTTTATATTACTAATGATATGTATGAGTTTCCTAACAGCATTTTAAATAATAAAAAAAATTGATACAATAATAAGACTTAATGATTATCTGCAAAGTTAGAAGTAAAATTAACAAAATGACAATGAAAAATGAAAATGGACCCACCAGAAAATTTGTTTTATTTATTTTATTATAACCGATTTGCAATACCATGTTTAAACAGGCTTATTAACATTGTTATAGCTAAGTTAATAATTTTATATTTGAAGAAAAAATGTTTCCAACTTATACCTTTTGTAGTTCTCTAAGAATAAGATTCGGTTTATATTGTACAGAAGGATTCTTAGAAAAGCGAAAAGCATCTATTGCCAAGACCTGACATAACCTCCTTCCATAGTTGTCCCTTGGTGTCTTGTCTTGATACGGTCCTACCCATTCAAAGTTTGAAGCATAGCCTTTACCAACGCTATACTGTTCAACACCTAATGAAAATGTAAATATACTTTTCTTACATATAAAAAACAATAATTCAGTATATATATATATATATATATATATATATATATATATATATATATATATATATATATATATATATATATATATATATATATATATATATTATATATTGGAGTTGGACGCATTGAAAACAGCTGGGAAGGATGAAATGAGAAGAACAAGAGAAGGGTTGGAAAGAGATTGAAGAGGATAAAAACTCTAGTAGAGCATGAATCGAAGCTATTTTATTATTTAGAAGTGGAGAAGAAATTTTATGAAACTGAATAACATATTTAAAAATATTTTATTGGATCAAATATTTCGAAATTAAAATCAAAATTATAAATAAATTAGTTTGCCCCAAGTGTATTTAAAACTTAAGAAGGAGGGCTACAAAATTTTAATCCAAGGCCTTTTTTAATATGATTTTCATTAAAATAATCTGTAAAGGAAGAAAAATTTGGAAATTGTTCATTTAAGTTATTATTCAGAATACTACAAATAGTTGAATCTACTTCTAGGTGATATTTGGTCGATATAGGATGTTTTCAACGCAGTCAAGGGAAGAATGACGATTGGAGGTTTCGACGCGGCCAGGACATATGAAGATCTTCTTCGCATGGTTATAGGGCGACAGGGCTAGCAACCCGGTCCTTTCCTTTTGCTTGAATCACTCTTGGTCCAGCGTTGGGATCTTATGCGCCTAGAAACAAGATCCTCTGGAGTGCTCTAGGAGAACCAGTTTTGAGGCCTAATGGAAGATGCTAGTTCTACTGAAAGGAGAATAACTCAAGGACTAGCATCGGAAACCATTGTGCCGAGAAATGGCTTTCTGAAGACGCTGGACCTACTGACAGGGCAGCTCTTCCACCAGGTTCGTGCAGGTTATAATAGTTCTATATGTAACTTAGAGGTAGTAGGGGATAGTGATTTTTCACTATCCACTGATGTGGATGCAGAAAGTTAAAATCACTATCCACGGATTGCGGATGCGGATAGCTAAGTTTTTAGAGTTTTAGCCACAGGTACTTCATATATATATATATATATATATATATATATATATATATATATATATATATATATATGCACTGCTGTTATATTATTCCATTCCACTGTGGTGTTCCTTCCTCATTCCCCCTCCATCCACTTCCCTCTTCCTCCCCATCCCTCCCTCCCTCCATCTCCTTTATTCCATCCATCCACCCCTCCTTCTTGGTCTCCCCTTTCCTCTCCTTCCTATCCCCTCCGCCTCCCATCTCACTAGATGCCCATACCATCTTAGCATTCCCTTCTCCGCTCTTCCCACCAGACCATTCCTCCAATTACATCTCTCCCTCACCTACTATTCTAATCCTCTCCTTCTACTAACCCCTGAGCCGCTCTCAAACACTTCCAACTTCTTCCTGGACCTGGCATTCAGCCCCCACGTTTCACACCCCATACCAGCACCGCTCCGTTCATTCCACCTCCTTTCATTCCATTTCTCCAGACCACTCCGGCTCTCCATTCCTTCTATTCCTTCCACTCCATCCTTCCACTCTCCTCCATTCCTCCTTCCTTCCATTCCACTCACCAAATCCTCAGCCCCTTCCACGCTCTTCGCCGCTGGGGCATTATCGACAATTATCATGTTCCTTCCTTCTATCGTTCCCATTCATCAATTCCACCCTCCCCTCCTCACCGTTCCTCTGCAAACCTCCATAAAACCATTGGACCACGGCATTCCTCAGTCCACCATCCCAAACATCCTCTCCTCCTTCCATTTCCTCCATTCCTCCATTCCACCAGATCCCCTCCCTCCTTCATTCTTCCATTCCATTCCATTCCATCCACTATACAGGCTGTTCATCCCCTCCCAATCCTGTTTTCCTCCACTCCTCCAACATATCATATAATCTATACATTCCTCCACCCTTCCTGCAACATTTCCATTCTCACTCCATCCAGACCTGCTTTTTCCTTTATTCACAGCCCTAATAATTTCCTCCATTTTGTTCCATCCACCTTCCACCATCCTCCCTCCTTCCTTCCTTTATTCTTCCAGACCTCCTGATTCCATTCCCCTCTTCCCTCCTTCCTTCCATTCCTTCTTCCTTCATTTCCGGCCCTTTCCTTTCCTCCATTCCTTTCCTTCCTTCAGCCTCTTCCTCCCCTCCATTCCAGTCCATTCCTCCACCAATCCTCCACATCATCCTAAACTACCTCCATCTGTTTTCCACCATTTATCCTTCCTCTCCTCACCCTCCCCTTTCTATATATATATTTATATATATATATATATATATATATATATATATATATATATATATATATATATATATATATATATATATATATATATTTTTATATACTATATATATATATAACCCGTGTTTTTTAAGTGCCCAGGACTCTTGGACCAACTCTTTTGCACCACCAACCTCTTTCTTAAGCCTCCAGCCATTTTGGAAAAGGTTATATATAGTAGGCAGATTTTAATAATTCTCAAATTATGCTTCAAAACCAAAAGCTTCAGGCCCTTTCAAAGAAAGAGTTTGCTTCTCTTTCGTGGAAGTAAGTCTAGACCACTGAAAAGAGCTCACTAGCCACTTTATTTGAAACTGCAGGCTGCAGAATTGAGCAGGAGCCAGAGAAGCCACAAGGTTTACAGGTGGAGCCAGACCGGAGGCAGAAACTTTGAGGGACTGGGCCGGGCCGGAGTCAGGGATTTTGGGGATCTGGGCGGGCCGGAGTCGGAGGCAAATTTACAGGGGACCTGGGCGGAGCCGGAGCCGCAAAATGAGGCTGCTCAGGCTCCGGCAAACTCTAAAATTAGTAATTATTAATTTTATTACTACAGGTGTTATATATATATATATATATATATATATATATATATATATATATATATATATATATATATATACTCTATATATATATATATATATATATATATACCATATATATATATATATATATACTCTTTTCCAGAAATTTGATTATGTATATTTATTATTCAATAATAAAAAAGGTTCGGTACTACTATATATAACTTTAATTAATTAAGTTTATCCTTAGAAAAATCATGTCAACTAAATCAAATCGAAAACACCTAATGTATTTGAATATATTACTCACTCTGATGATAAAATACTTTCATTTGTCAATATGAAATAGTTAACACAGTTGATGGGAAACAGTCGGTTCGATCATCACAAAAGAGTCTACCTAACTACCAGTTACTCATGGGGTTACAATACATCTATTGGATCCTTTAAATTAATGAGACATTTACGCTCTTATCCAGACATTGCTGCAATTATTAAAAAGAAAGGTGAAGCAAAAGATGTTCAGGATAAACCTTTAATTTCAAGAAACTGAACTAAAGTGAAACTTTCAGTTGCCATAAACTTGTTCTGTCTATAGTGAAAATTCAAAATACAATTGATTATAATGGTTGTTAAAGATAGGTGACCCATTAGTTTCTTTACTACCAACCAGGATTTACTAAAGCTTGCAATGTTGGAGACATGGCTTAAGGCTTCTAGAGTCCCTTTAGACTGGGCTCTTTGCTAAAATAGTTCTAGAAGAAAAATAAACAAAAAATAAGCTTAAAAATTGCATAGGACCTTGTGTTAAAATCAAATTCTTACATGTTAAAATAAATTATTTTGTCAAATAATTTTACTGCCACAGTATGTGGACGAAGATAAAAACAATATTTCTAAAACGTTAGCAGTAAAAGAAAAAAATACTCAACATTTCAGCGAATATATTCAAGAATTTGTTACTGACATCTTAAAAGAGACAAGTAATTAGCTTAGTTACGGATAACGCATCAAACATGATCAGTACGATTGAAAAATTAAATAAGGACAATGAGGGTGAGGAATAGGAAATTGGTAAATGTGATACTGGTTTTATTGAAATCGAAGAAGTAATTATTGTTTTCAGAAAGAACTTGATAAAACTATGCAGAGGCAATCGGAGTATTACGTTAACATTGCACACTTGACATGTGGAGTTCATACTTTACAGTTAACAGTGCGTGATGGTCTCCACAATACTCATAGAGCAAATCTTATAAGCAGGGCGAGACAAATAGCAAAAGCAGCACGTACCCCAAAATTAATGGAAGTTCTAAAGAATCAAGCTGCAAAAGTGGCAATCTTAGGTCAAGAGACAAGATGGGGAAGTACATGTCTTATGCTCTAAAGTCTAAAGGCTTCTGCAACTAAAAAAAGATTATAGTAGTAGTATGATGACTGCCGGTACTTCTGAACTTTCTCTCTCCGACAGTCGGTGGGAACAAATCGAAACACTAGAAGAATTATTAAAACACCCATATACAATATACAAAATATTCAATCAGAGACTTATTTGCAGGAAAATTACATGAAGAAATGGATTTAGCAATCTGATATTCCATATGAAAGAAGAAAGGAAAAGAATGTCTTTAAATAAAATATTTTTTGTCCCGGAAATAATCTTTGTTTAGAATCTTTCCCAGAACTGAAGATCTGATATTTAAACTAGGAGTGTTCTTTGCGGGCGGAACTTCAAGTGAATAACATTATCGAACAGAAATCTGGGCTGGAGTCAGATAGTTCAGCAGTTTCAGGAATCCTCTCTTGAGAATTTTGTCAGATGAAGATGAAGAAGTCACATTTGCCAGATAATGGGAAAATTGGAGCATGCAGAAAAGCGATTGAAAAAAAAAGACAATCTACTAGTAAAAGACATTTAACCTAAATATCTTCTAGAAAAATAAAAGGTAGAATTCCATAAGTCATTAGATGGAATAATGAAAATCGACCTGAAATCAAAGTTATCAGTTAAAGAGGCAATCAATTGCTATCCTAAAATTTTGCAAGATGCCGCTTGCACAATTACAGCTTTGCCTCCTATTCAAGTGAGAATGTTGAAACTTATTTTTCTGCTTTAAAAATAATAAAACGGATAGGCATCGTTAAAGGAGGATTTTATTGATGGTTTTATTTTTAAAACAATTGTTTGAATAAATTTATATTACATATGGTCGGGCTGTTCAAAGAGAAATTATTTTAAAAGAAGAGAAGAGAAAAGAGAAATATATATATATATATATATATATATATATATATATATATATACTCATATATATATATATATATATATATATATATATATGTAATATATATATGTATATATATATATATATGCTCATATATATATATATATCTCTCTTATATATATATATATATATATATATATATATCTCTAATCTGTTTTGAATAAAAATTATGTTGCCTATATGTTCGAATCATAGTTCAAGAGAATTGTACCGTTTAGGATGAATCCTAAAAATATAGTTTTTGTCTTTTTGGGAAAAAATAATAAAATTATGTGCAATAACTGTACAGGCGGTTCATAGTTCAAAGAGATTATATTAAATTTAGGAAGGTATTTGATTCCTTTTCTGTATTTCTTAAAATTCTTATTTTCTATAAAATATTTTCTAGTTTTTAATTCGAAGTTAATAAAGATGTCCTTAACAAACATTTAATTTCATCATACCCTCAAAATTTTTGTATCAGAATTAATGATTTCATGACTGTAAATGGAAAAGGAATTATAACTAGGGGTCGGAGCGAACAACTTTAAAATGCCGGAGTCAGGCCGCGTAATTTTAAAATGCTGGAGCCAGAGCCGGAGTAGGTAATTTTAAAATGCTTGAGCCGGAGCCGGAGTCGGAGCCGGAAAAAATTTGCCGGCTCCGCAGCCCCTCAGTTGAAAGGCAATGCCTAGAATTCCTGGCAACTTCTGCAAGATGTGGAAAACCTTTACAATTATCACGCCACAAAGATCAGTGGATCTTTTATCTGATTAAAGCTTTTTTCTTTTCTGATATTGATGATCAACAATGATAGTGTCTTTGACACTCTGAACAAAGACTTATCATGCTGCTAGAAGCCAAGAACGTTGGATTCAGCAATATCGTTAACAAATTAAGGCAATTGCATCTGTTTTCTGCTTGATCTTTTGATTTTTATTGGCGGGTGATATTTCTGCTTACTTATGGCATCTAAATTAATTTAACCCTCTATATAAAACCTATGATTTAAAGAAATTTTGTTTTGTATCTAGGATTTAGAAAAGTTGCTACTGGCGTCATCATTTTGCAGAGTTTGAAATCTATTATCTATCTCCAGCATGGGTGTTTCTTTTAGAGGGCATTTATACTTTTAATATATATATATATATATATATATATATATATATATATATATATATATATATATATATATATATATATATATATATATATATATATATATATATATATATATATATACTATATACTATATATATAAGGTGGTACCTACGATTTCTCATAATTCCCAGATGAATACTATCCATATCTGCAAAAAAATTAAAATGTGTATCCCCGGATAGTAAATGCGGATATCCACATATGCAGTTAATGGATGCAGATATATACACCATATATATATATATATATATATATATATATATATATATATATATATATATATATATATATATATATATATATATATATATATATATCTTTCTACTATATATATATATATATATATATATATATATATATATATTACACCTATTAAAAACTAAGTATATAAGACAAAATGAATCGAAATCCAAATCTATGAAGAACTAGAGGAATCAAACAAAAAAGAGGATCAAAAATGATAAATTAATATTCATGCTTTCTAAAAGAGTGAACAGGCAAGCCCAATATTGCTCCTAAATTACCCTTCCCTTCTCCATTCACCATTCCTCCATCCATTCCTTTCCTTATCCTTCCTTCCATTCTCTATTCCTCTCTCTCTCTCTCTCCTCTCTCTCTCTCCTCTCTTTCTCTTTCTTTCTCTCTCTCTCTCTCTTTATATATACTCTCCTCTTTCTCTTTATACTCTCTTTTCATATATATATATATATATATATGTCTCTCTCTCTCTCTCTCAA
>JABUQX010092697.1:5000-20000 GCA_015478945.1 Trachelipus rathkii
ATATATATATTATATATTATATATGTTATATGTATGTGTTTATATTATACCATATATTATATATCATATATATAATAATATATATATTATATATAATATTATATATATAACTATATAATATATAGTATGTGTGTGTGTGTGTGTGTGTGTGTGTGCGCGAGCGCGTGTGTGTGTGTATGTAGGGGTGTAGGTGTGTGTGTGTGTTGTGTATGTGCGTGTGCGTTTGTGTGGTATTGTATGAAATAATTTTGGCATAGAATTTTTACTAATTAAAAGTTAATTAATTTATTAATAATTTTTTTATTAATTAATTCATGACAGCAATTTATTCAGTCTCGAGGAATTTAGAGTTACAGTCTCAATTTCAATTTGATATTAATTTAATTCTCATAGAGGAAAAGGGTTCTAGCGACAGTGTCGCTCAGACTAAATCTTGAATATCAAGAGCCGGGGTAAAGGGCACGGAGAGGCGGCGGGTAGGAACAGGGGGGAGCGACAGGGGCAAGGGGTAGGGAACAGGGGGAGCGACAGGGGCAGGGTTAGGGACAAAGGGAGCCGAAGGGGCAGGGGAGGGCAGGGGCAGGGGGGTAGGAAACGACGGGGGTATCTCGTAGAGAAGTTGACAAGGGGTAGGGGGCGGAGAGGCAGGGGGCAGGGGTGGCAGGGGGCAGGGCACGGGGCAAGGGGCAGGGGCAGGGGCACTGCGCAAAACTTAAATTATGCATTATTCAGTGACACCGTTAACTTCTTAGCGTGCAAGATAATAATTATTATAATATATTTTATTATTCTTCCGTACGGAGTATGAATTAATATTATATACTACGAAAACTTTGGACGAAGGGAAAGGTAGTAATATAATAATAATCAATAATTCCAATTAATAATATATCTATAATAATAATTACAATAATTTATACAACCGATATATTATTCAAATTAATAATAACAAGGAAAAAAATTGGAAAATAGCATCAAATCAATCAATCAATACATCAAAAAGATTATTAATTGGAGTTAAAAATAGATGTGGTATAAGAGAATGTAAATTTACATCAACTATTATTTTGTATTGTGTATTAACTTGAGAGAGAGTTTCTGTGCAGTGTTGACTTATATAGATACTGATTAACTAATAATAAATTTTGTTTTGTGGTTGTTGTTTTGTTGTTTATGTAGTAAAGTTTGTTTGTTTTTCTTTACTTTTCTGTACTGATTTTAACCATATATAAAAAGTTTTATGGTCGAGTTCAAGGGGTGCGAATAAGTACATAACAACTGGAAGGAATTTAGGATATTGGATAAATAAAGTAATGTAGTTTTTTTGCTGGACAGAGTATTTTTTATGAGAATATTTTACGCTTTATAGATGAAATATTTCCACCTAAACCATATATACTAGTGAAAAAATAAGTATAATGGATTATATAGATTTATATTTATGCTTTTATTTAACTAATAACATTATATATGTAGAACATATTAATAGTAGTGGAATATTTAGGATAAATACTATATTATATAAGGATAAATACTTAGATATCATATAGGATAGGGAAAATTGATATAGTAGTGAGGTTAGTATGATTTAGTAACTTTATTATAGGGATATATAGTGAAAGTAAATCATAATTCTGGCATGATAGTAAGAAATTAGTTTATATAAACTGTGTGTTAACATCTTACTATCTTATCAGGTTCTGTCCTAGGTAAGGGCTCTACTTGAGACTTTATAGTTGTAGGGTGACCAGCTAGCTTTCGCGATGTGTAATATCTACATTTCTCAAGAGAATATTCACGATATATTATTAATGCATGCGACCATTCGAGTATGAATTCTCATTGAGAGAGTGCTGGTGATCATTATATTTGGGAATAACTCCTGTAGATTCTCATCCATCTCTTCGCCGGTCGTTTAGCAGGTTGACTCACTATAGCCTCAGGTGCTCCACTCACAACCTCCTTATCTCTTGGCAACGTCATCTACTCTTACCTGATCCTCTTATTGGCTTAGTGTTGGACCTCTGAGCGAATTATCTTATCCTGTGCTGCGATACCCCGGTACATTTATTGCAATACTTCGTACATTTTTTGGGTTTTTTGCATCCAAACTTCTACAGCTCATACGCGCATATAAACTGCTCGTGGTGTGGGTGTTACTTCAATTCTGAATACTCTACCTCGTCTTTCTCAATTCACCCGAAATAGCTTCACCAGAATGATCTTCTCGCTGTCTTAATGTGTAGGCTCTCTACTTTGCTATCCTTGTTATGATACCTGCATCTTCTGGCGTAAAGGACACGATACATACAAGTAATTGGTGTAACATCCGTCGATTATATGCTCTCTTCACCTCTTTGTTGATATAGTTCTTACTCTTTTTAACTTATAGATATCGCGGGTAATCAGCCTGCTCCTATACAGTACGTGATCTTACAGGACTATACTGACGAAGTGGGTGGTATAGATGCTTTAATTGGAGCTCTTTGAAAAATAGGTATTACTTTTAATTCAGTTAATGCACACTTCTTCGGCTTCGTTTCATCGCAAATGGTGCGTAGTCCTAAGGTATTTTGATCTGTGACCAACATATTTATGTGGTCTAGGGATTGCGGGTCTACCTGGTTCCATATATCATATTAAAATAGGAAGATCAATGCCTCCTCCTCCTCTAGGCTAATCCGGTCTAAGGAAATACTCGAGGTCTTATTCACTGGAGTTTTACTCACACATTCTAATGTGATTATCGGTACACTAGAAGGTTTAGATGGGCTCGTTTGTTCTCAGATATTTGTCTCTGTGAAACACAGCGGGCCCTAAATTATCGAATCTCACCTTTCTCCCCATCTCACCGTGACGTGAGCACGCCAGAATTCAAATAGCTGACGTAGATGGGCCTATTGATAACTCGTCGGAATCGCGTTTAATTCTCCTCTGATAATCTGCTCTTTACACCTCTGGTATAATCTGTGTTCGCAATCATTATGTCTATATTAGGGGAACAGGTATCGGCGGACATACACCTTAACCGGGCTTGCGCATTACTCTAGTTCTTACGCTCAACCATTCCTTGTTTGGTTATATTAGCCTGTTTTAGCCGTTATATCTAGGTATTCGACATAATGTACTTCATATTACTTCGGGCCTTATGAGTCTTGTCTTCACTTCATAGGATCCCTCTCCAGTAACGGGTTCTCCCTATGTACGCTTCTCTCCCTGGGTACAAGAATCAAATGCATCTTCTTCAAGACTTATCGAAGGTGATTCGTGCTTGGTTTATGTATGCCCTTCATGTAATTTTTCTCGTTTAGTGCATATAATCAATAGCGGAAGCAATTTTAAAATCCTGTGTGCTCTACTGCCTACCCGCTCTATTTACCTATGCTGCTCGTTATCGCACTCCCCTCAATATCGAGCGGTGTTGAATGGTGGATTGCCTCTATTGGACTATCTATCGTCTCAATGTGCATGGTTCTGTTAGCACGGAATGCATAAAAATGGAATATCCTTGGTTCGCATAGGTTAAGTCAATGAGATGTGGTCGCAAAGGGAATGTTTACAGGTTAGGTAGTATGAGATATGACTGAGTCCGATTATTGTATCCATTGGTTCTGAGTAAATTGGTTGAAAAGTCGCATTAAACTTAAAAAAAAAAAAAAAACAAAAAAAAAATGAGATTCCATCGAATAAATAGATTGAGAGTTTACATAGTAAGGGTACCATCCGTTATATGAATGATACAGATGTTTTAGAATGGGTTCATCGACGTTGGTGCCAGCCGCCCCTATACCTATTAATAAATTAGGGGGTGTTTAGGGTAACGGTGATTTTATTAAATTAGTTTATATATTATTTAGACTAATTATACTCCTATATGCTTTAAAGCAGGAATTATTATGCCGATGCATTATATATATATAATACTACTCTTCCACCTAATAACTATGTTATCAGTAAATATTATATACTTACAGCATACAATAAAAAAGAGCTTTGAATTTAACTTACTTATCCGGGTTAATATTTTCCTCTATATATTCATTCACTTACTTATCTAAGCAATTATTATATTGTATTACATACGCACAATATATATTCATCATCATATATGATAAGGTAATAGTTTTATACCAGCCTCTTCATTTTCCTAATCTATACCTCTCCTAAAAATTACCTCATACCGTTATTAATTTTTACTTCACTTAAACGCATTAATAATCAGAAAGTCTATCCTTTATATCGATTTCGTTTTCCTGCGTTACTTCATTCTTATCTTCATTACATATCTATCTTACTAATTCTAACCCACATTTCACCTCTTTAACCGGCTGCACTCTTACATTCAGTAGATTACTATTACAAAGTTAATCCTCTTTTATCCACTATTTTTATGTTTATTCACTTTAGGTCATTATAATCTTATGATATTATCAAATACTCTCCCTCTTCGCTCCTCTTATATGTTCTTGTCAATGGTACTAATTAAATCTTATTTTAGGCTTTTCACTATATCCTAATCATTTATATTAACTTCAGAATGATCTCTTTCTTTGACTTAGATTACTTTTCTCTTGAATGATTACCACTATAACTATCCATACACTTTATTTTATGATACAATATTATACTATCATCTTATTATACCTATACTCATTACTTACGATATACTATTAGCATTTTTTCTTTTAATTATATAATACTTTGGTTACACGGCTTACTTTAAAATATTAATGTATGTTATATTACTAAACTATATTATATATACTTTATTATTATTATTATTATATATATAATTAAGTGTATAATAATACTTATTTTACTTTTATCAATTTTAAATTACTTAATTATTCATATTATATTTAGTCTAAGGGACAGAACATTAACACGAACCATCTACTATCAGTCTTAATTAATATATATGGGTTATGTATAGTAATATAAAACTCAACAGACAGACTGTATTCCATGATGGGCAAGAATGGACTCGTTTATTAGGGAAAAAACGTTCTGTCGTGTGATACGTTGGCTTATGTTTTGAGGAACTGTTGGAGTAAGAGTTATAAAAATGGTGGTGTAAGAATGTGGGAATTGATGTAATAAATATTGACAAGTAGGAATACACGTTTTTTCTCAATGGGGCAACACGCGACCCATTACAATTCTCACCGGTCCAACATTAGCTCTTAGACTATTTCTGTTTAAATCTATACATGTGGTTAAATCCATCAACTTTCCAATGTCACATATGTCACATGAAGTACTCGAGATAATAAGTGTTAGAAGAGAGCTGTCTTCGAGAGGAACGGTCGTGATAATTAATGTTTAAGCTCCGTAACTAAAACACAAGCATATGTAAAATTATAAAAATGTATAAAGGGATTAAAAATAATAACTATCTTAGTGTACCTGCATTAAATCATCTTTTCTAGTTTAAAAATTAAAATTTCTCTTAAATATTTTAATGTGATTATAATATATATTCTATTAATGAATTATATTATTTTAGACTTTTATATTAATAATTATTAAACTAATATATTATAGAAGATAGAATTAATATAAAGGGAAACGAAATATAAAGAAATACAAAAAGATGAATGAATTATATAATATATTATATATTATATATATATTTATAATAATATATTATATAATAATTATATATTTATTAAAAATTGAGATATATATTTTGTAAGTTAATTCACCTGATTAATATATCTATATATATATTCTATAATATTATATATATATAGTATTTATAATTATATATATATATATAATATTATTATTCATTTATATTTACGGAAGAGAATATATAATAGAATATACTTTTAGTAAAATTATTATACTATATATTATATATTAACCTAACCAAAACTATCTTAACCAAACCGTAGGACTACTAACACATTACATAAGCTAATAATAACTTGATATACTAAAATATAACTTAAGTACCTCAACCTAACGTTACCTATCATAACCAAACCTAGTCTTCGACAATAAAAGATGTTAAATCTTGCAGGAAAATGCCAAAAAAAAGTGCTAAATTTAGCCATTTTTTATAATATTTTTTTTAATGAAATACATTATAAGTTAATCATTTATTCATTCTTTTATTATTTCAATAAACCCCATATGTTAACAATCATATAATAATAAATTGTCTTAAACCCCATTTAAATTAACAATATCAGCTACATTACCTCATAAATAGATTATATCAATGATAAATTGATGAAACGTATTAATATGAATCATATCTGATAATAAGAATGAGAAACGTTAAAAAGAGGTTAATATTGATTTGATATTTAGTTCAAAGTATGACTATTTGAAGATATGTTAAAAGTGTTTGAACATTTTTGTTTAATTCCTATTATAACTAAGTATCTTATCTAATATACCTAATTCATTTCATCATGACTTAGTTTATCTACAGATTGAGACTTTACTTAGATAAAAAGATAGTGTGAAAAAATAAAGACATTCATATAACTCACCAAATTCATAAAACTAGACAATAAAATTTAAAAATTATTATTAATGTTATTATTATATTATTATTGTTTATTATTTTTATACTATTAATACCAAAAATTAAGAATATTATTATTATATATACATTTATTATCTCATAATTTTTTCACAGTTGTATTAGAGTCATTTCTCGAGGTTATTTTTACATTCCTTTTTTTGACCTTATCAATCTCATCCCATTTATTAAATAATATCAGTTATAAAAAAAAGCATGAAATTTTTCTCATTAATATAATTTTTAATTTTCTATTTATATGGTTTTTTATATTATATTTAGAAAAAAATGATGATATATATTTTGTCAAAATCCTTTCTCCATGAGTAAATCTTATTATATATTAACGCATGATATATTTATATATATTATTAATAATATTTAAATTTAATATATTATATAATATATAATATTGAATTATATTAATAAATATATATTAGATATATATATATATATATATATACTATATATATATATCTTAGTATGTGTCGCAACATGTCATACGTTTGAGATAAATGACAGCTAAATCTTAATTAAATATTTATTTATTTATTTATTTTTTATTATACACTTAAGTAGTACAGTATATCTCTTGTTAAAATCGGCTATCATTTCGCTATTAACTTATTATAGGTATGATTTACTAGGGTAGGGATGAAAAGGTGGTATTGATCAGCTCTTATATCATATCGCTATATCGTATATACGAGGGCTCATAGCTCGGTTTAGGCAAGTTATAATACATGATGGTGTAATAAGAAAGGGAAATTATACTTTTATATATTATATCTTAGTTCTTAAGATTTATAATATTAGTATAATTATAAATTAGTAATAATTTAACGATTATAAGTTATTGGTTTTGAAAGTTCTAAATATTAGATAATCCATATATATATATCTTAAACAAGGTCCAGTATACACATGTTAGATTCGATTATTCTAAGGTGTGAGAGAAAATACAACTTATGTCATAGAATATGTTATTTTATTATCTTTATAAATTGAACACAATGGAATGTATCTACATGTAAAATATTAAGTATTGGTGAGGGGTTTATATTATAAATTTAATATATATTCAATTTTACAACAATTATTCTCGGCTTTTTTTATAGTCGAGCCGGAAATTTCACTATCACGACTTCTTTCTTGTACTTTGATTAAGTTCACTGACTTTGGCTTTACTCCATTGAGGGCCAGCCATTCTCCTTGAGCGTCACCGTCCAGTAACTCTCAGTGACTCTAGTCACTCACTAAATTTAATTAAAGATTTAGACAGAACACTAATTAGTTTTTGTTAAATAATTATTTCACATATATAATAATTAATTAATACCAATATTTACCCAATCTCATCTTCTGGGGTTTTAACTTTCCTAAAGTTAGCAAATATAAATAAAACTACTAGTGTCGGAATGTCTAGGCTTAAAATTTAGCATATTAAGTTATATATTTTTTTAAAATTGTTAATTTTACTTCCTGAATATATACTTTCAATTTTTAGTTGAATTTATTCCTGAGATCATTAATTATTATTACAATATCATCATTATTTCTTATTTTAATTTATATATATTTAAATTGTTATTTATAATATTAATATTATAAATAATACATTAAAATAAGATCCTCTATAATCTTAATTACCCTAACTCGGGGGTTTATGCTATTTCAACTCATCTATATATATATGACCTTGCCTGAGTAACATTTTTGAAAGAAAGTGCGGGATAATGATTTTCATTACTAATCTGGTTATATTGTAAAGGTCTTATATATTTACTATATAATTGTATTGATATAAGGTGTATTAATACCTTTTTTTTATATATGGGATTGGTATTTTCATTTAGGTACCTTTAGAAAGTTTACCTTGTCCTTAGTTACTGGCATTTCGTAACTTTTCATATAAATACTCAAAAGGTAAATAAGTAGTATAATACTTATAATTTCGTCATGCAATGTTCAATAATTCCTGGTCAAGTTGGTAACATTATTGTTATCAATATGATTTTGAAGGACCAATAAGGAAAATTGGTGATTTGCAGACAGAGTGCCCTTGTGTCCGCACACGCTGTGATGAAGGTTGAATGAATAAAAAGTCCTTGTGCATGGGTTACTTGGTTATGTGTCTTTTTTTTCTGTTGATATCATAGGATATAGTCTCTAGTATAATTAGAATACCTTGAAATGATTATAAAATATTAATCATTGCCTAATGCTATACTAAGATACATTCTAGCATAGTTTTTTAGCATTTTTTGGTGATAACAACTTTTCGTCTTCCCATATTATATATTTCTATTTATATATACTTTTTTATTGTTATAATATAATATATAATGATATTTATTTTTGTTTTCATTTATTATTCTATAACATATATGATACAATTAATCTGTATTTACTTATCATTATTATTATATTTATGTTATTCATCATTTTTTTTTCTGTTTTATTTCACTGCCCACTTTTGATAATGTATTTATTCTATTTGGGTTTACAGTATATATAAATGTATCTGTAAATTAATTTTATATTATTATTTACTATTAAATATCTTACATTTTCATTATAATTTAATGCCACTACTGTCTTTTCACTTCATTATTCTTATTTACATTTCCCTATGGCCTTTTTCAAAATTAACTTAATTAATAACGTTATTATTATTATACACTTTATTTTTTATCCTATGTAGACTTAACTCCAACCTGGAAAGTGTATTCACTGAGTTATCTCTCTGTATAGTTTTTATTCCTTAACATTTAGTACTGTTGGTTATTCATCTACACTAAAACAGCGGCCTTTTAATGTCATTATGTGTGCGTTTTATTAATCTTTTATCGGTGAACAAAATGAGAAGGATTGTAAGAAGGGGGAGAGGAGGAATGAGTATGAGGTAGATAAAGTGTGAGAGAGATTAGTTATTATTTAATTAAGTAATAACAATTCAGTATTAGATAGGATGGTTGCCATGCAAATCTGTCGAGCAAGGATTTTAATTAGGTGCCACTATTATAATTATTCTAGTTATATAATAGATATAATTAATTGATGAGACTCAGATAATTGTTGATCTGACCTTCAGTGCACTCTGGATTCTGTAGGTGCTACTCACATTCTGATAAGCAGGCTTTGTCGACTAGGGATCAGTGTATAGATTTTCTAGCTTAAGAAGAAAAATAAAGAGCAGCAATAATCTCAGCGCAAGGGTGAAAATACTTTAAACAGCTCATTTTGGTCTGTGATTAATTCTTGGTTTGGAAGGACGTTATACACTTGTGTTTCAATACAGTACTGGTGATAGTTATATATGTAATGTTCGCGAGATAAAAGATAAAAAATTGTATACATGCTCGATTTATTAATTCTTCACTTTTGTGGTCTACTCCCACCATACATTATAAAACACATAACCAATTTTTTTAAGCCATTAAGTCATAAATAACAATTCTTGGCCTAATATGCATAAAACCTCTCCAGGCTCGGCAAACACATTCACAAAGATTATCACTTTATTCACATTGATCGCGTATTAGCTAACTAAACATCTTAAAAGTTTTACTTATTTTTATCGAGCTCATACTAGACCAGTGAGTTTCCTCCTCGATTCCCAGTAAGGACATCAGCGCATACAGAGCATAGGTGGATCATATATCATTTGGATTCTCCCTAGGCTATATTTCAGCAGTTTAGTAGATGTAGTGCTTACGCTATAGCCGTTTATAGTTGATATATAATTGTGTATTTAGTATGACTAGAGTGGAGAAATGATATATGAGTGATAATTAGAACCCGATTACAAAGGTTACTATGTTTCGCATTTAATTATTGAAGAACGAAAAGTGCAGAATTACGTATATAATACAGGTTAGGATACTAAAGTCCGTAATTTTGAAATATTAAATAGATTTAAATTAATATGAATATTGTTATTTGCTAATATTATATGTTATATATATGTGTTATTATTATTACTGAAAATGTTTTTGAATTTTGAAGACCTAGAATATATTAGTATAAGATTATTTTTTAAATTCATGAAACAAAATAAATATAACAGTAGACACATAAATTAACTACACAGTGGAATATATAAATATACTAATTATAATAATTTATTGGGGCAAAAAAAATATGGTGAATTCAACAAATCTATGATAGAAATATATAAAATACTCAAATTGCGTGTGAAAGTAGAATAATGAGTAAGGAATATGACATCTGGAATGTATGCAATGGTTGGTAAATAGACTGAATTGATAATGCGATAGAGAGGGAATTGACAAAAGTAGCGTATCTCGATATGTACTACTTGAGATAATGTCATCATACGAATATTGCACTACCTAATAAAAAATGAAAATGAATAAGAGAGCTTTCAAAATATGTCAAAGATTGTTTTACTCACGTGGGCAAATGTCGTTCTCAAAGGAATGACAATTTCTGTACCGTAATAATACTATTTTTATACAATACGCAATAATACGTAATGATGCGCAATATAATACTATTATTATATATATATGAATTATAATACGTAATAAATACATATATAATATATTATATATATATATATATAATTATATATATATATATATATATAATTTATATAATATGTATAGTATATATATATGGTTTAATATATATATATTATTATATATATTATATATAGTATAGTTATAGGATTTATTAATATATTTATATATTATATATATATATATATATATATTATATATATATTATATTAAATATAATATATAATATATATTATATTATATATATATATAACTATAAGATATATATATATTTATAATATATATATAATTATTATATATATATATTGATTTATTATATCTATATTAATAATTATATTATAATATTATTATATATATATTCTTTTATTATATATATCTTATAATATATTAATATAGAAATATGTTAAATTATATATTATTTTATATATATTATATATAATTTATTATATATATTATATTATATTATATTATATTATACTATATAAATTATTATTGTTGTTATTTAGAAATGATGTAAAAAATAATATCATAGATGTTTCAATCACAATGACGTTCTTCTGCGTGATCAAATATTTATTATGTTTAAATGAAGATACTTTTAAGGCAAACTTTATTTTTGTTTAGGATCCCTATTTATTGTCTAATTATATATAGTTATATTAGTATGAAGAGGTATTATTATATGTATATATATATATATATTTATAATGTATATATATATATAAGGTATTTAGTATTTATTGTATAATATTATATTTATATTTATATTTTTATTATTTAATATAGTATTTATATATATATATTATATATAGTTATATATTATGTTATATATATAATAATATTATATTATAATAATATTATATATATATATCATTATATACATGTAGTGATATATATATATATTTATAGATTAGTTTTTCTACGTGTGTCTCCAAGTTAAACGACGTTTCAAACCACGACAAGGTCATTTTTAGGACTGATAATATTCTGAACAATTTATAATTAGTCTAATAATAATTAATTAATAATAATATATAATAATATATAATATTAATAATAAATAATAAATAAAATATAATAATAATAATATAATATATCATATAGGTTTGACAATTAGTAAGGAATAAGTAAGACCTTATAAATGACACGCTGTAAAGTTAGACATCTGTGTTTGTTATAATGATTAAGTATGAAAATTAATTAGGTACTTGGTATTGACCATTAAGTGTATAGATATGGCTTAGAAATTTTACATTAATTAATGTTTGATTTTTTGGATTACCGTTAGTATATTCAGATTCGAAATATAGTTTCATAAAAAATGGGCGGAGATTCATGCAAATAAAGTAGACTAAATGCTTGCTATAAAGAATTCTTATTTAGTTGTGTGAGAAACTAAAATTTTTAAAGAGAATAGAATTATGGCATTTTTGTGAGTATTGGCTAGCGAATAACCGAGAGAGACTTCGAGGACAAATTTTTGAAGTTCTTGAGTTGACGGTCATAGGTTCAGGTGCGCACGTCATGCGTTGTTTTATATTAGCCCCCCCCCCCCACAAAAAAAAAAAAAAGTTATTTACTACAGAACATGTTTGCTTATGTATAGGCAGAGCATGAGTGAAACAATGGTATAAGGGAATCTTTAAATTTAAATATTGAACCATTAGTGAATCAGATGGCAAAGGAATACTGGCATTGCAAAATGTAAAAGTGTTTTATTAGATCTGTAATTTCTTCAGAGATCATTTGGAACCAGTAAATATTTTAGATAGTTAAAGTTATCAACGCTTGTCTCAAGAAGTTTATGCTTGCTTATTTTAGACTGACGTGGTATATGCGTTGCCAAGACCGCTGAAGACTAGGTCTAGAAAAGGTAATGTATTAGCGAATTCTTCTTCGACCGTATGGTGTTTGGAGGAAGATTGGCGATTAAATTTGAATAGAAATGGCTTAATATTTATGTATAATTATGGAAAAGGTGTCAGCTACATCTCGTTTACGCCTATACAAGAGAAGCAGCACAGAAATTTGGTCTAATATGTTTTAAGATTTAAGCAAATATCAATACGAATCAAGTAATTTTTTTTTAAAATTGGTAATTGTTAGCTTATTTTTAAATTAAAATTAACAATGATTAAAATATAATAGTTATTCTTCACATCTACTAAAAGAATGAATATAGAATATAAATAAAATTATTTCTCTACATTCGATCATCATTTTGCATAAATACCTTTCTTGTTTCTGGATCCATTATGACTCTTCTTTTTCTGGATCCATTAAGACTAATTCAGTGTCCTCGCACGGTCCTTGCGATAAGATATGATGACACTCTCCATCGACGTGCAATATTTCATCTCTCTCGCATATATCGTCTTTTTCATCCGGTCCTGAAATTATAAAAGATATTCTATGTATTAACGTTAAAGATAAGGTGGAAGAAATGGGAAAATGCCTTCATATATACATATATATATATATATATATATAATTACAATATACATATATATGTAACATATATAATATATATATATATATATATATATAATATATATATATATATATATATATATAATATAAATATATACTATATAATATATATATATATAAATATAATATATTATATATATATATATATATATATATATATATATATATATATATATATATATATATAATTTACACGTAACAACCACTCACTGGAAGAGCCGTTTTCAAGGAGGGGCACAATAATAAAATAATAAAATAAATAAATAATAGGAAAATCTACCGAATCCCAAGCCCAACGCAAATAACCGAGATGACCTCAAACGGAGACCTTATAGAGAGGGAGATTAAATACAGCAGGAAAAACAGATGAAGGAAGAGAGTTTCATAGAAGAGAGGTGACTGGAAGGAAGAAGGCACCACAACGAACAAGCTTTTGGTTCCCGATATTCACACAGAATTCATGAGAAAGCAGGGCACCCCTTGTGCTACGGTGGTGGAATGAAAGAGGTCAACTCCCTCGAGCACCTGCCGCTGTAGTACCTATAGTAAAGAGACAGTTTACCAACGTCACCTCAAGGGTCAAGGGAGTTTGAAAACAAGGGGGCGGTTTATTAGTCTTTTAGTTTTGGACTCAACCCTCTCCAAAAGAAGGGTGGAACCGAAGTCCCCTCCCCTCAAATGGGAGAATAGGATACTCCATACAAGAACGGATAAGACCCTTATGTAATTGAAGTAGCTGTTCGGAAGAAAAAAATTCCAGCAAAATAAACCGAACTTCCAGTTTTTTGAGACTACCTTAGCAAGCATTGTGACATGAGATTTGCAAGAAAGTCTATTGTTTATGTTCAGACCAAGAAAGTTTATGTTGTCCACAGGTGAGACGAGAGAGCCGTTGAAGAAGATTGGAAAGTTGAGAGGTGTATTTGGGAGCGTGATGTGAAGAAATTGAATTTTCAAAAGAGTCAAATTTTGAAAAGGTGGAGTCGACAACAAGAAAAAATTCCATTAAGATCGGCAAAAATAGAAGCGGAAAGCTTAAGTCGAGAAGCAACTCTAGATGCAAAAGAGAGAGAGCAGATATGAAATATGGAGGAATAGAGAGTTGTCATCGGCATAAGAATGAATAGAGTTGGAATTGCAGCTGAGAAGATCGTTAAAGAATATAGTAATAATAAAGTTGGAGATAAAACAGAACCTTCTGGAACACCAGAATTAAAAAGAAATGATGAAGTGGTAGCTTCCTCAACAAGTGCCAATATGGAATGATATGAAAGAAACTAGACATAAGTGAGCAAAGAGACGGAGGAAACCCAAAGGAAAGGAGCTTAGAGAGTAGTCATACCCGGTCAAAGGCTTTCGATATGTGAAGCTCCATCACACAAGATTCCCCATAGTTCCTAAGGAGAAAAGACCATAATTCAGTGAGTTAGG
>JABUQX010092698.1:0-2500 GCA_015478945.1 Trachelipus rathkii
CATTGTACTTCGTTTCAGTTTGGAGTGGTTGCTTCGTTTTCATTTATCGTGAAACGCTTTCGTGCGCCGCTGTGCATATATATATATATATATATATATATATATATTTCAAGCTATTGCCAGCAAGGGCCGACATGTCCGGAAACCGCGTGTATCAGACATGTGTGAGTGTGAAAGTCTGCAAGTCCAAAGGTAGTTGGGAAAGTGTCTCAAAAGTGGCTGGGCCCCGCAGTGGGTACATGTAAGATTAGAGTATAGCAGTTGGAAACGGGGTTAGAAAGATTCACAAAATGGAAGGTTGAAACTGAATGTAGCAAGGTGCGTGCATTGCCTCAATGATGGAGTTATGCGACTAAATTAAGACCAATTGTCCGTTATAACTTAGATAGAATCAGTATAAGGCAAGAATTCAAGCCAGAGGAAGTGGAGGAAAGTTGGTAGACGGCAGGGTTAATTTAAGCAAAAAGCCCTAGACTCCACCCTCTCAAGGAGAGTTGTGTGATAACCCCAGATGTGTGGGACATACTCCAAACAGGGACAAATAATCTCTATAGAGAGCAAGCTACTTGGGTGATTGGAAGAAAAATTCTGAAGGTCGTCAGAATACCTAACCTTTGTAACTTGTTGAAGAAAAGAAGAAATTATGTGATCCTCAAAAGTAAGATGACGAGGTGAAAGAAAAACAATAAGGAGAAAGATGGTTTGGGTTGTTGTTGTTGTATGTCATAGTTGTGTGGAAGTTTATTCGGAGTAAATAGATGAATTGAGTTTTTGAGTCATTGCAAACAACCATTTTATTTGTTTCCAATAAGAAATGCGAGAAAGATCAAGGTTAGTTGCTGCAATTAAAGCCACTATTCAAAATTGTTGGTTTGGAAGACTTTTAAAGTGAAAAGAATAATAAAGGTGAGTCATCGGCATAAGAATGGATAGTTGATGAAATAATAGAGATATGGTCATTGGCGAAAATATAATAAGGTTTGAGATGGGGCAGAAGTTAGAAGCTGTGGCTTTACTTTGTCATAGATTTAAATTTTAAAGGATGAACGGTGATCTTCAACATCTGCTACAGAACGTTTGGAAAGGAAATCAGAAAGTCACAGAGAGAAGGATAGATACCGAATGTGGAAAGTTTTAAAAACCAAAGCTGTGTGCTAGACTCTGTCGAAGGTTTTCGATTTGTCTAGCATCACAGTAAAAGATTTACCGAAATACCGAAGAGCACTGGACCATAAATCACAGAGAAGAGAAAGAAGATCACCAGTTGAGTCTCCTTACGAAAGTTATATTGGAGGTTAGATAAAAGATTAGAAACATTGAGTGTTTTCCAAATCTTCCTTTTAAGGATAGATTTGAAAAGCTTAGAAAGAACGAAGGTTAGAGTGAAAGGACGATGGTTTAGAACGTTAAGAGTGCTGTGAAGTATCGGCACAAGTTGAATAAGTGCACGTTTCCAGCATCAAGGGAAATTGAAGTGGAAGTGGAAAAGATCGAGACGAAATAGATTCTAAAGGTAGGGTGCAAGCTCGGAAGCGCACGTTTTAAAGACCACGAGAGGAATACCTTCATGTCCGTATGCCTTCTTAATGTTAAACCCAGAGCGATCAGAAATAACATCTTTAGAAGAAATTACAATATATAAGGCATTAGCGAACTAGAGGTGGGTGAAGAAGGTAGAATAATACCAAATCGTCTAAGGTGGTAGTAGAGGCAAAAGTGAGCGAAGAGGTTAACTTTAACAGAAGGTAATGCGTCAGTTGTGCCGTCGGAATACACTAGAGGAGGAAAAGAGGATGAGCGAAGTTAAGAGTTGACATTTGTTTCAAAATCTCAGAAAGAGTGTGAGGAAGAGAAACCAGAAAAATTATTGCATTTTCTACAGAGGAGAGAGATTTTCGTGTTATGTTGAATAGATTTTTCACTATTGCGAGATGAAATTTAGGCTGCATGGTTTCCTGGAGTTCGAAGACAATGGTAATTCATGAAGACAGCGTCTTTGCCAAGAATAGCACGAGAACAAGCAGAATTAAACAAAAGTTTGTTAGTTTAAGTTGAAGGAAAAGAATAGTGAATGTATGCCTTCATGGCTAGGGATGTACCGGAACCAGAAATTTTGGTTCCGGCCGGAACCGGAACTTTCTGGAACCTTGAAAAAGTTCCGGTCGGAACCGGAACTTTTCGATTTCCGCTACACCATATATATTCTACTGAAAACTTGTCAGATTAACAAGTGGAGTCTCTCTAGAAGTATCTGGCATGTTGTCATATCCATATTGTGAGCTCTTAACTTAGGTAAGCCAAATTTTGGAAAACCGGATCAGTAAATTTATTAAGTATAATAGGAATATACTATGTAGTCGGGGTCTTGAAAGTTTAAAAATTAGAAAATGATATAGCTCGAGCAAAAAAAGATAGATTTTTGCTCGAGTTTGTAACGTGATATTGTCGATCTAGTTAGACCATTATCGTTTTTGTCATTTTGACCTACGCTCGACCATCT
>JABUQX010092698.1:5000-17500 GCA_015478945.1 Trachelipus rathkii
CTCTCATTCACTTCTCTCTTTACACCACAACCCTAATACTTTCTTTACTCATTTTATCAATTCTTCCTACACCTAACAAGCATCTGAGATTATCCATCTGAACAGACTGCACCTTAGATCAATACCTCCTATTCCTCACCATAGATTCACTACTATACATTAACACCTGTAACAACATACCCTCGTGCAGAACCATAGCGCACTCAAGACTTAGTCCCTTTGTATTCACCAAGCACCAGCTACCTTCCTATCACTCCCAACTTTCCTAGTACACTCTGCATCATTCGTTCCCTTTTCATTCATCATGATTTCTCACTGCCTGCTCTCCTCACCCGCCACTATCACCTTATTCTTATCAACATTTACTTTCAAACTCACCCTTTTATACACCCTGCTAAACCCCTCTTCCAATCCTCTCAAACTTTCTTCAGATTCGCCACACAAACCAAATCATGAGCGTACAATAAGCAGGGCACGCTCCATTCTCTTCCATTATCCATTAGTTTAAAACCCTTCCCTGCCACCCCTACCTTTAGTTCTTTCATCACCGCTATATAAACATAACACATCCCTGCCTCACTCCACTATTAATATTAAACCATTCACTCTCACTCTATTTATTCTTACACACGTTTCACTATCGACATACACACATACTTTTGATTCTATTCAGAAGCCTAAAACCAACACCATATATATATAACTAACACCTACCACAAAGCTTCCCTATTAATTCTGTTATATCCCCGTTTCAAGTTCATAAAACCTAAATAGACCTTGTTCTTCTTCTCTCTCATTTGCTTCAATGTAAAAATTTGATCTACACACCTCTACCACTTTTAAATGTACCTTACTCTTCAACAATCAGCAGCTCAGTGACTCGACGCACTCTTTCAACCAAAATATCAGCATATATCTTCCCCGCAATACTCAATAAACCAATTTCCCAATAGTTTCATCAGTTCCCCTTATCTTCTTTACCCTTATTTATGGGTTTTATCACTTCTCTCCTCCAATCCTTCTCAACTATACCCTCCACAAATGCTTTGTTACACAGCTTCCATATCCAGTCAATCACAATCTCGCCTCCATTCTTCCAACTTTCTCACATTCATTATCACCTCTTCATTATTGCCAGTGGAATGTTTTTGAAGTGTTTCCTCCACACTCTCCTCACGTCCATTTCGTCAGTCACTAAAGCACCATCCTTATTCATTATTCTATGAAGATTTCTTTCTTAACATTTCGAACTTCCTTCCAAAACAGCTTCCTATTTCCTTGTAAGTCTCCATTCATCCTCCTTCCAAACTGTTCATTTACCTCTTTTCTCTTCCTAAGTATGCAACTTTTATTCTTCCATTTTTTTCTCCTTATATATTTCCATACACCTTTCTTTCGAAACCTCATCATTGACTTTTAGCACATTCAACCAAATCTCTTTCTTACTTTTAACCGCTTGCATCACCTTTTCATTCCACCACTCACTATTGACATTCTTACTTCCTACTGTGGCACACCCACATACTTCTCTTGCAATACTAACATAGGCTTCCTTCATTTGCGTCTAGATTTATTCAGTTTCATCTTGTTCATATTCACCTTATAACACTGTTCACTTAACTTTTCACTCTTAATTCTTCCCACTTCCTTCATTTTTCCTTTCCTCTTCATCCATTTTACATATAACATAATGGTCTTATATTCCTATCTCTAATCTCCAACCCCCTCACTGTTTTAACGTCTATAAAATAATTCAACATCTTCACCAACACAAAAATCAATCAAACTTTTCACTTCCACACCATCTCTACCTACACCAGCTCTTTATTCTTATGGAAACTCTTGTTCTCGAAGAATGTATTGCTTACACACATACCTCTCTCTCCTTGCAGAAATCAGTCGCCTTCTTGCCATTCACATTCCACTATTCAAGTCGCCCAACACAATTAATCTGAAACAACAACTTACCCCGTAAGAAACATCGTTCAGATTATCCCAAAAAGTCCCACCCTCGGATGGACTATATGTTACAACCACGCGTACCTTTACCTTCTCAAACTTGAATTAAACCATTCGTATTCTTGTATTCACGCAAACAAAATCCACCGTAGCTCTGTGTCACAAGTTACTCATCAGAATTGCAACTCCTCTCCACTCCATCTCGTACAGATTTCACCTTACACCACTCCTCACCACTTCCTTACATCTTTGTTTCAGTTGTAGAAGGAGCAGGTGAGAGTACTGTAAGGGTTCGCCCTTCGGCACTGACTTGTTGGGGTTGTTGTGTTGTATTGAGGTCAATCCTAAGTATCCCGTCAGTTTGTTTTGAATTAGCTATTTTTGTTTATATGTGATAGGTTGTAAAAGGATCCTTAGGAGCCTCCTAGAGGTCTGCCCATTCCTATTGTTGTTGTGAGCCGTAGCAACCTAGTTACGTGCTTTTCCTTGGTCGACAGCTCTCCTACTACACTTCCTGTAGATCTCTTTAGATTTTTCCTATCTGTCACAGTAGTTCTTGTAGTTATTCCTCACTTTACCAAAGTCTGTATTTATTTATTTATTTATTTATATTACTAATTTTCTTTCTCTTCTCCACAGTTCTTATAATTAAAACTTTATAAATTTTATTAATATAACTAACCCCAATTATTACATACAAGTAAAATTTGGGATAGCCGGAAGAAGTGGCTCTTTAATATAATTATACAAAAACAAAAACAAACAAATGTTTTTTTTTTTTATTGATAATTCTGATATTATAGAAGACCAAATTCTACAAGTTCCTCGATACTATATTTTAGAATCTGAATGTCAAATGAAGTTATTGATGTCTCAATAATACTGAAGATTTCATCTTTCATGAAATTCTTTAATGTTGAAGAAGCAGGTGACAGATTTCCACTCTTTCTATCTTAATTGAGCTGCTGCAGACAATTACAACTCGATGTATATTATATTATTTTAATGATTCTCTTTACAAAAGGAGAATTACAGTAATTTATACGTTAAATAATTTATTCAAGAAGGCTATTATTATATTATTTAAAGAAATATAACTATAAGTAATTTATACCAATTATTCAGTTACAAAAAAAATTAATTATAACTTAATAATTAGTAAATAATCAATATTTGCTTAATGGGTGTAAATATAGATCAAATAACATAATGTTGATATAATTTTTTACGTAAGAAATTTAGTTAAAATATAACACATATGTTATTAAAATTTTAGTAAGGTAGAATCTTGATTTTGCTTAGACACAATAAATATAACGTTAGGACAAGATCATGATCCCCCCAAAAAATTTCATGAGAGATGAAATCTTCAGTATTAATTAAAAGGGCAAGAACCAATTTGGGGCCTATTTTCGGGTCCATTTTCAGCCCCACCTAAAAATGGACTTAAAATTCGGAATTTTCAGCCGATTTTGACTATATAAACACCAAAATGTAGCTTATTTTGCACTCTAAAACGTTGATTTCCGGTGTTTTTCTGTGTCTGTAGTCATTCTTTAAGAATTTTTCAATTTTCATGTTTTTGACATTCTTCAAAATATCTTCCAGAATTTTTTCCGAAATGACTTCAAACTTGAAATATGCATAGATAGGTCCATTATTTAAAAAAGTAGAGAGGTACTTTTTCGATTTTTTGAGTTTTGTGCTCAGCGTTGTCCAATTTCCAAACCCATTTTTTTTTTGGATTTTGAAATGAAAAATTGCGATAATTTTTTTTCTGTTCAGGCGAAGTGGATGAAATTTTCAGGGCATATGTAATCAGGCAAGATGCATATTTTTTACTTAGATAAATTTTGTGTATACTCAAAAGAAATTTTTTAAAAAATTTTCAAAATTTTTTTTTTTTTTAAATTTGTTCCAAGAACAAATCAAAAACTAATACACATATACAAAGAAATGATGTAAGTAAAAAATGTGCATCTCCCCTGACTACATAAGCCCTGAAAATTTTATCCTGCCCTAATGAGACATCAATAACTTCATCTGACATTCAGATTCTAAAATATAGTATCGAGGAACTTGAAGAATTTGGTCTTCTATAATATCAGAATCATCAATAAAAAAAAACATTTGTTTATTTTTGTTTTTGTATAATTATATTAAAGAGCCACTTCTTCCGGCTATCCCAATTTTACTTGTATGTAATAATTAAGGTTAGTTATATTAATAAAATTTATAAAGTTTTAATTGTAAGAACTGAGGAGAAGAGAAAGAAAAATTAGTAATTTAAATAAATAAATAAATACAGACTTTGGTAATGTGAGGAATAACTACAAGAACTACTGTGACAGATAGGAAAAATCAAAAAAAGAGATCTACAGGAAGTATAGTAGGAGAGCGGTCGACCAAGTCAGTATCAAGGAAAGCACGTAACTAGGTTACTACGGCTCACAACAACAACAACAATAGGAATGGGCAGACCCCTAGGGAGCTCCTAAGGATCCTTTTACAGCCTAACACATATAAACAAAAATAGCTAACTCAAAACAAACTGACGGGATACTTAGGACTGACCTCAATACATCACAACAACAACCCCAACAAGTCGGTGCCGACGGGCGAACCCCTACACAGTCAAAGGAAACAAATCAAATTTGCCCTTTCTAAATACTCCCACACCCCCTCTCCTCTTCTCGCCATTTATTCCTCTAACATTCCACGTACCCAGATGTTCCATACAGTTTCGAGAAAGTTACAATGTCGCTTACGGCATTTACGAGCAGGCCCGAGACATGCATAAACATTCCTAGAGTAAGAATAGGTGGTAGCGGGTCTTCAGCCCAACTACTACTGTCCTATTAGTCGCCTCCTATGACACCCAGAACGCATACTGTGCAAATTCTTTCTCCAATATACAGGGATATGTAAAAAAATTTCGTCTGTAATAGTGTTTTATGATGTAGGTGTGTGTGATAACGGGGAGCCTACTCCACTCCAGTGTAAGAAGAATATAAATATAAGCTCAAGATGAACGAGCCATTGAGCACTGGAGTGTCATGAGATGTGTCCTAACACTCCACATGCCCAATGTGGTGTAAACTCATCCCTTTGGGGGATTTTTCCTCACACATATATATATATATATATATATATATATATATATATATATATATATATATATATATATATATATATATATATTATATATATATATATATATATATATATATATATATATCTTAATATTTATTTATATATATATATATATATATATATATATATATATATATATATATATATATATATATATATATATATATATATATATATATATATATATATATATATATATATATATATATATATATATATATATACTCATATCTATTTATATATATATATATATATATATATATATATATATATTTCAGTCTCATGGGTCAATTCAGAGGGGCTACTTTCCTCCTTGGGATCAGTACTTCGCTCCCCCATTGCCCGAAAACCCACCACCCGATCCACTTAAACAGTCTAAAAATACTCCTTTACAAGTTCAGTACAGTCAAAATACCACAAATGGTCAATGGAAACTTCAGTCTCCGCTCATTGCAAGAGCACTTAATAAGCAACAAGTTAGTAAAACTTTTTGTTGACTAAAAAAATATCCTAAGTGTTTTTAGTTTTTCATAACTCAAAAGGGAATGAATTATAAAAAAATTTCCAATCTTTTTTTTTTTTTTTTTTTTTACTAGAATCCCAGCTACCCTTTTGCAGCAAGTTAAATGTTTATTTAGTGTTAGGTAGAAAGAGTTGCTTTTAGGTTTACTTAATGGGTTTCCTTATAATTTTGTTTGATCTGCTACATAAGATTCGTAATATGCATTTTCCCTTTCTCTTTAAAAGCCTTAGGATTAACTTAGAATAGAAAGTTTCACTTTCTTTTAGCTCTCATGATTGTATTAATATATTTCTTTTTAGGGATACTCAACTGGATCTCTTCCTCGCATTCAGAAATTAGGAACTAGTCCTGCTATCTCTAAACGGGCCTTAAATTGTGGAGAGACAGCACCTCCACAGCTCCCATCACCACCTCAAAACCTCAATATTAATGGTTCTCATCTCACTCGGCGAGATCCTTCAGATCCACTTCCAAAGACCGAAAATGGACTTAGTCCCAAAAGTTCAAAAAGTGTTTCCCCAACTCCAGGTGGTCTCCAAGGTCTTCAAGGACTTAGTGGCTCAAGATTGATGGGCACACCTGGAGTTCCTCGCAGAAATAACTTAGAGTATAGTCCACATCGACTTCCAGATATGTACAGTGGATCTCTCTATCAAGGAGGAATAGAGAGCCAAGCTCCAGAGCTTTATTATCATGAAGGTCCATACAATTTTCCAGAACAAAATACCGTTTATGATACCTCTTCAGCCTATTATGGAATAAGTCCTCCCAATTCTAAGCTAACTTCAAATCATCTGAATACTAATATCCAAAGTAACCATAGTTCAAGTGCCAAAAGTTTCGCGGCAGACAAAACTAACCCACTGTTAGGTCGGGATGGAGTTTTGACTGCCAATAAATAGTAAGATAGTTACATTATCGCCTTCCCTAATTGTTTAAGGCTTCTAATTTTCCTTTTTTTAAAACTTAAAAACAATGTTGGTATGATTTTCGTTGGAGCCTGTCAAAGGCACTTCCTTATATTGTAACATAAAAAAGCTAAAGTTAAGTATATATTATAGCAAGTAAGTAGCTCACTGTGGAAGTGTGCTTTCTCTTTCTAGTCAATTGATTTGTAAACCGTATATCTCTTAAAAATGGACCGTGAATCAGTTATCAGAGGCCAGAATATCGATGTTTACGTGTTATGTAAAGCTTAGCTATATTAAATTATTTTTCAGAATATTAACGAATGAGATAATAACTGTCCATGTACTTAATTAGTTTGTTCAAAGTAAAAAGAAATTATAATATTGTATGTTATAAAATCAAATATATTTTTTATTTTTTAAGCAGCATTTGAAGAAAAGTTATTAGATTTATTTTTATGTCGTTAGATTTGAATTATATGAAGTGTAAAGCACATATCTTTTTGTGATATTGTATATTGTAATATAATGAAGGCTTACAGTGACGATGCAATATATATCGTCAATTTGCTATTATGCTTAAGTGTATTGTACAGAATATATCTGTAAATTGTAATGATGAGGAAAAGGTAGGAAGTCAGTTTTATTTTTTTACTCCGTGAGGTGAAATTTTTTATTATTATTTCTAAGAAAGAAAGGATACCTCTTTTCATTTAAACGTATGTTTTTTTGTTTACTTTTTAGGAAAAAAAATTTTTTGTTTTATTTTACAGAAATATTTAACTTAACATTTTCTGTAATGTTCCTCCTCCAGATACTCTTATTAAAAAGACAGAAAATAGTTACTCTTACTTTTTATATTCATTTTTCACAATTCAATTTTTGCGGGCATCTTGTATTTTTTTTTATTGATTATTAATTTTTCTATAAATGTTTTTTGTTATATTTTTAGGTCTTATTTTAGAAACCATTGTGTGTAAACTTTTATTTCAAAGTACAACGTGATGGTTTTTGTTACCACAAGCGAGATTTATTTACATGACAAAACTCTCATAGAACTAGAAACCTTTTCTCTAACTAAACAGCAAAGGAAAATTTTAATGTGAAGAAAGTTATTTTGTATTAACTAGTATTCTAGCCATTCTAGCTCTTTCACTCGTGTAAAATCTTTTTGAAAACCAAATATTATTATTATTATTATTATTATTATTATTATTATTATTATTATTATTATTATTATTATTATTATTATTTCAAATGTTAATTTTATATGTATTTTATATTATTATTATTATTATTATTATTATTATTATTATTATTATTATTATTATTTTAATTAGATGATATTGTTAAAATACTCTCTATATCAACCAAATATTTTTTTAAATATTGTATTTTGTAATTTCTGTTACTGTATATATTGTACAATATATAAACATGTACATTTTTACTATTTGTAAATCAAATTATATCTTACCAAGTGAATTGATTTTAGATTTAAATTCCTTTACATTTATATATAGGTAGATATATATTATGAATGAAAGATTATTGAAATCTTGAAACAAGGCCATTGACACACACACACACAAACAGCTGTTTTCTCCGATTTGGTTGTCGAGTTGAACATGGATTCGACACATAGCTGCATAGTTTAGAATGACGAAAACGCAAAGGTCGTCTCCGCCATCTCGTTTTAAATGATATACTGAATTCGAGCCTTAGATTTGATTGTAATAACCTGTTTGTTTTTTTTATTTTATTTTTTTTTAACTTTTAGTTTTGTGATTTTCCTATTTTTTTTAATTCAACATTCGTTTACTTTTAACATTTTATTTATTATTTTTTATTTGGTTTATGTGAAGTTTCCTTGCCCCATTGAAATTTTTTTTCATTTCCTGATTTTCTATATCGTGTAGGAAATAGGAGAAATTTGTTTTAAAGAGCTCACAATAAGACTTGGTAATCTTGTAGACATACATCGCACAGTTTTACGGTCTACATGCTAATAACTGCCAAACGTTTATATAGACGGAAAGTAAATCATAAGAAAAGTGAAATGAAAAATAATAGAAAATGAGAATTAACTTTTTCGTTATTGAAATTTCCACAGAAACATCTTGGTCCGTAGGACAAGACGTTACAGGGGATTATTTTCTAGGAATCCTGCATTTTCTAAATCTTAAATTTTTTTGAATCAACTTAAAACTGGTGATAAATATCTTTCCACATCAACGTCTCCAAGTCATCAAAAGGTAAAAGATTAGTAAATAAAATATTCGATGGAGAATTTATTCGAAAACTTTGGTTCATCTGTCGCAGGTAGGTTGGGCGAGTGTTTCAAAAGCACAGCTTTAAACCCAGTAAAATATATGAACATTTATTCACTGAGCATAACACGCCAATTGGGGCCTTCTTTGGAATTGCCCCCAAATCGATATTTTTTTCGATATTTTTTTTTTTTTGTGATTTTTCTCGATTTTTTTAAATTTTAAGATTTTTTATCATAAATTAGATTAAATTAACATTTTTATAAAAAATATCATAATTAAACAATAAAGGAAAATATAAATTAATTTTTTTTTTATTAATTTATTCCACATGAATACTTTAATATAAACTAAAAAAAATAATATAAAATAATAAACTCTTAACATTTAAATATTAATTTGGTGGCTTAAAATTAACTATATCCTTTAAAAGCTGTTCAAATAAATCCTTTCCATGATTTCGCTTCCTCCACATAAATTCAAAGAGGTAAGTATCCAAGAGATGTCGTGCGGTACCACACTCGCGTTTGTTACGCTGCTTCGCCTGAAACCATAAAGACTCAATTCTTTGAGTATGTGCTCCATTTTCTGGATTCACAAAATTAGTAGAATGATTGACTGTAAGATGTCTATAGTTTTTATTAGGAATCTTTTCAATATCTTTGTAAGCTGCCCATGAATCCGAAATAATTATAGACCCCTTTTCTATATATTTTTGAATTTCATTTAACAATACCTTGGATGACCGATTCGGTACAAGAACTAAAAAGCAATCATTTGTCTCTCTGCACACTCCTCCAAAAACCCACTGGTTTGGGTAGGTTTGTCCTTTATTGTATTTTCGTCGAGAAAATGAAGACTCATCGATTTCAACCGTCATATCTTTTCCTCCGATTTTCTTTTGATCATTAGTTACTGCATGTTGACAAACCTCTCGCAGATAGTTTTCCAATCGATTACTGATTCAAATTGCATTTTTAATTTAGGTTTGCAAAACGTGTTTGTCGTTAAATTCTTTGTCCAGCAGAATATAAAACGGATAACAGTTTCAAATGATAAATTACTGCACTCCAACCGTGTGTTTTTGCGCAATCCAATTTCCTGACCGACAATTTTTAATAGGACATCTCCAACGATGTTTGTTACTGTAAACACAAATTTTCATTTCATGATTATTTTTACAGAGTCTTGATGAGTGAAGTATTCCCTTAGTAATTAAAAAATTAATAGCCTCTTTTGAATTTATCTCTTGAAAAAGCTTTATAATGATTAGAGACATGTTGATATTTCAAAATTGATTTCAAGATTGAATAAACCAAAAAAAATATTTAAAACATTATAAAATATCTATTATCAATAAAATAATAAATAATTAAAATGTTAATAATTATTACAATAAGTAACTTCAACAAATATAATTTTAATAAAAAATTGAAAAAATATCGAATAAAATATCGATTGGGTGGGGCAATTCCAAAGAAAACTTAAAACTGGTGATAAATATCTTTCCACATCAAAGTCTCCAAGTCATCAAGAGGTAAAAGATTAGTAAATAAAATATTCGATGGATAATTTATTCGAAAACTTTCGTTCATCTATCGCAGGAAGGTTGGGCGAGTGTTTCAAAAGCACAGCTTTAAACCCAGTAAAATATATGAACATTTATTCACTGAGCATAACACAACAATTGTACCTGATATATCAGTCATTTAAAATTAGCTGAAGCTTACTACATAAGACATCATAAACCAGACATTAACATAAAGTTTAACGTAATGTCCCTTAGATTAAATATAATATGAAATGCTACCTAAAATTTAATAGTTTATAATCTTAAATCTTGTGTTATATAATTCATTCAACTGCTTTAATCGAAACTCTGAAGATGTTCGAGGTTTACGGACGAAACCGGTCAGGAACTAATATATGTAAATATGCATCATACTTTCTTTGTTAATTATTTTCTAGAAAAGTTTTAAGAAAATTAAATGGAAATTAGAAGAAAATATTTCGTGAATTGAAAGCTAAAAGTAAAATTTATATTAAAACAAAAGCTGCTAAAGAATTTCTAAATAATAATAATAATAATAATAATAATAATAATAATAATAATAATAAATTACCTTTTAGAAATCTTAGTCATTATATTGTTATAAAATACAATTACTTGTGAAGCTGCTTAAGTTTTAAAACAAATACTTATTCCTAAATTGCTTAATTTTATTGTATTCCTTTTTAATATAAAAAAAGTAGCCAAAAATAATTCTATTTAATTTCTAATGTCTTAATGTTAAATTTGGTTAAATATTGTTCAGATAATAGAAATATTATAAAGATAATAATAGAGACATATAAAACTGCTCAAAATTTATACATTGTGAATAAAAAATATCGATGAATTTCATATGCGGAAAAATATCATTGAAAATTTTTCGATAGTATCGAAAAATATCTAAATCAATGTATATCGATGCTCTTTCGGGAATCTGGATTCTGAATTCTTAGCCTGATAAGCCTAGTATAATGACTTAGTCTATGCTTGGTCTTATTCGTAATGTTTTATGAATTAGTTGTTTTTCATATATTTATTCTGTTGGACGCCCTATTTGGATGTGAACGTCATTCTTTTTTTCTGTGATATATTTATAAAAAGAGATTTCATACTTTTTCAAAAAGACATTTTTACTCCTGTTAGTGTTAGTTGGTGTTATTCGTGTATAGTGTTTTGTTTGATTTTCATTTAAACTTGAACCGTCACCACTTAAATTTAACCTGAAAAGCATATTAATTCAATTTTAAAGAATGGATAAGTATTACGCATTTTATTAATTCAAGTATCTCAGAATTTAAATAAAATTCCGTGGAAAGAACGTCCTCCTTCCTTTCTAACTGTAGAAGACGGTGATATAAAGGTAATTTAAATAAATCACAAATTGCGAAAATTGCCTGCCGAAGATTATTCGATTTTACCTATTTAATTAATTATGGAGAAAAAACGTAACTTCCAAATCACGTAAGTTTTCCTCTTTAACTATATATATTATATTATATATATATATATATTATATTATATATATATTATATATATATATATATCTATTTATTATTATATATATATATATAATAATTATAATATAATAGGCATTTCTTTGGATGTTACATAAAAATGTTACATATCGAAATATGCTGAACCTAATGCGTCTAAACCAACATGTGACGGTATTAAACTAAACTCATAAAAGAAGAGAAAAGTTGCCAACATGTTTGCTATTTATATTAATGTTAGATTTTTTTATGAATAATTTGTTTTCAAAATTTTTTTTTATTTATTTATTAAGGGGCTCGAGCTGACGGTGGGACAGAGGGGGGGGACGAGTCCCCGTCGCCCCCGATGAGCGCCGAGAGAGCTGACTCTTTGACATTGCGGATTTAATCTTGGTATTCTTTTAGTTTAAAAAATTAAAAAACTTATTGCTACCTTGTCGCTCTAATAATTGCCGTCGAATAATCGAAAAAAAACGAAAAATATATGGTTAACATCCGTTTTAAAGGAAAGTCCTATATACTATATTATATAATATATATAAGTATATATATATATATATATATTATATATATATATATATATATTATATAATATATATTATATTATATATTTATACTTATATATATATAGATTATATATAT
>JABUQX010092698.1:30000-38484 GCA_015478945.1 Trachelipus rathkii
TAATTGGAACAATTTATATAAAATTTTTTTTACTTAATTATTTTAATACATTTAGTAAATCATTAATTGTAAAGAACATTTTAATTTATAATGTGTTTTCCATTCTTTATTTAGGTTTTTTAGGATTGTTCAGAATTTTTTGGAGTAGTCTTTCCGACTATATTTTTTTATGGAAGTTTTTGGATAGGATATGTAATAAAATAATCTCAAGAATTGCCGCGTCTTTATTCCACTCCTGCTATGGTCAATGAAGGATGAGATCCTGAAGGAGGATAAATTTTCCATATGACCACACTGGCGACGCTTGTCATGATGTCGAGGCTGTAATCTTCTCATTTAGAGTGGCGTGTTATCAACTACAAAATTGGTTTTGGTAGTAGTGGCCACTACTGTCTTCACGACGACAGACAATAGACCGTAAAGAACGGTTGAGGGATAGCGCCTAAACGAATCTATGGATATTTCTTCTGTGTCTACAAGAGCCAATTGTTATAGCAATTTTGAGAGAGGTGACTCCTTTGTCACTTTTAGAGGACTCCAAACTCCAAATCCAAAACCTTTGCCAAGCTGTTAAAGGTGGGAAAATTCAAATAGAAGTACTGTGAGTACAGAAATTTATTTCACACAAAAAACAAATTTTACACTAAAGTTTAAATTAGAATAGGAAATTGTGTACATTTGGCATGCAATATATTATCACCTGTGGGTTTTAATATATATAGTATGTTCCATATTTTGCAAATTTCAACCAACACAAAAGGTGTTAAAATTTAAAGAAAACAAGTGTTATTGTTTTCCAAAAAATTACATGGGTGACAGATAAAATTCCCCATGATAGCCATAGAAAAAGGGCTACTTTAGAATCTGAAAAGTGTGAAAATAATAAAACAAGATTTTTTTTTTAGAAATATTTTAATATATAAAAAATAAATTAATTTGTAATTAATGACATTGTTTTGTATGTTTTTTTTTTTTTTTTTAAAGCAAAATTACTAGAAAAATAATACAAAAAATTAATAATTGCATTTTTCTTATGTACGGTTCCTCAGAGGGAAGTTCTTTAGAGAATACAATAGGAAAATGTGCAATTAAACAGCTGTAAATTAATTAATTAGGACTTAGTTAATTAATTTTTTTTTATTTTACTAAATGATAGTATAGAGTTAGAGAATCATTTTAGTAAAAACCGTTTTTCTTAATTAGCATTAGTTAAGTAATTAGAGCTAGTTAAAGATTGGTAAACTCAAAAACAGAAGCCAGAGAACCATAAATCTTCATAAGAAAGATGTTGTGTTGAAAAGTGTGTACATGAGTTGGTTATATTCATTCAGTATAGCGTATGAATTGAATAGTAAAGGGAGACGTAAGAGTAAGGAGTTGAGGGAAGGGAGCGGCACTGATATTGGAGTATCCGGAGGGAAGGGAGATTGCATTGAGTGGGAGATCAAATTCAGGGGAAAGGGATATCGCCTCCAAGAGTGAGGGATTGAAATCTTTGGCCCAATTGACCCCTCATTTCTCCTCCAGTTCTTTCCCCATTCCTTTTCCCTTTCTCGCGCTATATTCTCTTGCACATACAACAGACACACACACATTGTTTTATATATATATATATATATCGTTTTTACTTTTTATTAATAATAAATTTATTATTTTTTCATTATTATTATTTACTAATCATATTTGACGTAGTCCCGCGAATATTTACAGGTAATAAAAATTTGAGTTTTTTGTTTTTTAACCCGTTTTTTTTAAACCCGGTTTTTTTTAGTGAAGGCTTAAGAAGCCAAGTGTTTTTTTTTCTTTTTTTGAGTGAATTAAAAAATAAGTTTTTTTTTCAATTATCAGAAATCCGTAACTTAGCGAAAACATAATTAATAATTATCAAAGTAAGGTAAAACCTTTTGGGTTAGACCGTCACTCAGTAAGGGTCACTAGGACAAAGGTCACCAAGGTCATCGAAGGTCCCAAAGGTCAACCAAAGGTTCACGAAAGGTCACAAAAGTCAAACAGGTAACAAAGGTCCAAGGTACAAGGTCACGAAAGGCTCAAAATTGCAAATTGACAAAATAAGAAAAATATGTATTTTGACTAAAACATTAGAATTGTTTCTTTTGACCTAAAAAATAACAGATTGTTATATGTAGATACACAAAATAGAGCTATAAACTTTTAAGTGCTAAATATTCTTGAAAAATTATCTACAACAACAGAAGTTTATAAAATTTGGAAAGAAAGACAGATAAATTTGTTCTATAATAATTGTTGATACTAACTTGTAAATATTTAATAAGAAGAAATAGAAATCTTTGAAGATTTTGAAGAACAATGTTCACCTTTGACAGATAAGTTGACCTTTAACTTTTAAGAACACACCCGATATGAAAAAGGGATAGCTGCTTCTTAATTAATATTAAGTAATTACAGAGAATTAATTAAATAAAATAGCAATAGACCATTGATACTATTGCAATTAATTTTGAAGAAAATTATTTTTATTTTTGAAAAAATAGACCTTTGATATTTTTTTTTAAAGTTATTTTTATTTTTGAACTTTTAAATAATTTTGAAAGAAAATTATTTTTATCTTTGAACTTTAAATAATTTTGAAAGAAAATTATTTTTATTTTTGAACTTTGAAATTTTTAAATAATTTTAAAAGAAAATTATTTTTATTTCTGAACTTAGAATCTAAAGTGATTAAATTTTAACTTTTAAATTTAATAGTGATTAACTTTAAACAGTAATTAAATAATTAAAATCGATAAAATAATTTTAATTTATTAAATAAAAGTTAATACTAATATAAACTCTTTTGTTTGAGTTTAAATAGAACTTTTACAATTTTCTTTGAACATAGAAAATTTTTGGAAAAATATTTGAAAACAGTTTGAATATTTTGGAAAACTTAGCGTTTTTTTTTGGAACTTTGAAAAAATATTTTTGAAAACTTAGTTTTTTTTTTTGGAAACTTTGAAAAATATTTTTGAGACTTTAGTTTTTTAAAAACAGTTTGAGAACTTAGTTTTTTAAAGAAACATTATAGTGTATTAACAATCAAAGAGGATTGTTTAATAGTTCAGAAACTTTATAAATTAATTAATTTGAATTATTAATAATTATATGAATATAATCCAATTGACCCTAATGGAGCTTCAGGAGGAGCTGAAGGGGATAATAAAGACTTAGAAAATAAAGACTTAGAAAATAATGATTCAACAGAGAACATGAATGAGAACATGGATAATACAAATAAAGAAGACAATACAGAAGATGTTAATCAAGATGAAGATCATGATGTAACAGAAGTGAAGACTACTGACGGACAGAAAACAGAAGAGAATAAAGGAGCAAAACCCAAGATAAGGGAACCCACACAAAAGGATATGGGACTTCCTCAGTATTTCTCCTTTCTAACTTGAATACATGTGTTAAACCCAATCAGGAACAGCTTGGGATGGCATCAACCAGGAATACAGAGAATACAGCAAGAATACCTAAGGTGTCCAAAAAACAAATGTTTTGGACAATACCTTCATATACATTAAATGCATCGGGGCATCCCCTTCAAATAGAAAGAAATTTCTTCCTGGAATGGCAACAGAATATTTAACAAAGAGTGAGTTTTAGTGAGCTTTGGGGACAGAAACCAAGCAGTTGATATTTATATGGAGGAACCTCAGAATCCGTGGGGCATCCAAAATATTTTAAATATCTTTGAGTATGCAGCCACTCATACAGGCTGGCAACAACGCCTTCGCTACAATGCAACTGGTTACAATCCATACCATATGGCCCTTATGAGGATATTTCCAAACGCTGCGTATGCCCTCATTACCAGAAGTTAGTAAGAATTAAAATGTATGGAGAAATACCAAGAACCCAGTTTGGGTAGGATTAAATTTGAGGATTTATTTCAACGTTGCAGAGAAGATACGCACGTTAGGGCTAATAACGGAACGGAGTCAGAAATTAGACTATGCAAGGACTATCAACTCTCTGATTCTCATCAGAGGCCGTCATATATTCTGAAGGAAATAGTTTCTTCTCCTAGGTGGCAAGCCCTAGAAGACTTTTCATTCCAATTGAAAGATTTTTTCAAACAACAAGCCCGAGAAATTTCTGTTTATTGAACAGTTCCATGAAATTTCAGGAGACTATGTAACTTTACTGAAGTTCATGTTGGACTTGAAGAATCTCCTTTGGGAATATCAGAAAAAAACTCATAGATATTGAGACTTCCTTTGGATTTACTTCTCAACAGATAAATATCTTAATAATGACTAAGATTTTAGAGAGTATGGAAGAGCTCAGAGATCATAGAAGACTAAGAGAAAAAGTCTTAAAAGTCTTTAATCCAGACTTAAGTTTCGTAGAAATTTTAGAGAAACTTAGTCAAATAGAAGAAGGAGTCTTGTTCCAAACTAACCATAGAGCTGAACAAGATAGAAGAAATACAGCTAGAGTATTCTATACAGAGAACAACAATAGCACTAATAATAGTGAAGTTAGAAAAGAAAGAACTACATATAACCCTTCCATGAGGAACAGAACTATGGAATGGGGTAATAAAAAGAATACTTCTAAATTTTCAGGAAAAAGAACAAGCCCTTCTCCAAATATAAGACTTAATAAGGGAGTAGTTAAGAAACTCTCCAGTAAAGAGATAAAGTCAATGGACTATTGCCTAAAATGTGAATCTTTAGGTCATCATTCTAGAAACTGTGGTTGGAATACCACATATTGTAGAGTATGTAGAAAGTTCCATGCCCGGGGTTCGACGTCTAATTGCAAGAATGCCCCTGTGTGGATCCCTAAAAATGAAAATAATATGGTAATACCATATAATAACCCCACTGATTTTGATAATGGGGTCAAAGCTCGAAGAGTCGAGATTAAAAATGATTCAAATACTAGAAAGTCAAACTCTTACTCAAAGAATGAGCGTAGCTATCAAGGTAAGAGTCCTAAGAAAACAACCAGAGTTCATCTGATTTCTAATCATCAAGCAGATCCAGAACATGAAGAAATATCTGGAACTGAAGATGAAGAAGAAGAGAACGAACAGTTTTTTCAACCCGATCTCTCAGAAAGAGAGACAAATTTTTGATTCTAGGCAAAGATTTAAATGAAGAAATGGTAAACAGAACAGTAATTAAAGAAAATACTTCAAGCCTAAAGAAGAGAGGTGTTATAGTAACCTCTAGCTTCTTTGGTGTAGGAATTAGACCCCCAAAATTGGGATGTCATTATTTTTTGTCAATATTTTTGACTCCAACAAAGGTAGCACGAGTTGAAGTTCATAGCCTACTAGATTTAGGGAGCACAACCTGTTTGATATCGTTGGATAAATTAAAGGAAATAGAAAGAGAAGGAAGATTTAAACTGTCTCTTAAAGAAGCTAGTATTATAGTTCAAGGGATTGGAACTCAGATGATTCATCCTATAGGAGAAGTTGATCTACTTCTAAGGCTACACCAACAGTATTACCCAGTTACCTTTTTAGTGTGTAAGACTGGAAGTACTGGAGCTTGGAATGGAATTTTATTAGGTACAAGTATTTTAGCTAATCTACCTATAACAATAGACCTTTCTTCATCGCAATTAAATCTTAAAGAAGAGGATAACGAAATTAAGTTAAAATCTTGCCAAGTTATGGAAGTTATTTTCTATGAAATAAGATGAAAGATAAGCTAAGAAGATAGAATGATTATTATCATAGAAGATTTCTAAATAATTCACAATAGGAAATAATAGTTTTAAGTAAATAATTTACAGTGATAATTGTAAAACCAGTAATTTAATAGAGGTCAGTGAAAAGCCTAACAGAGATTAATTAATAGGCTCCATTTTGAAAAGCCTAACAAAGAGTATTATTACTAAAGGCTCATTAGAAAAGCACAAAGAGTATTATTACTAAAGGCTCATTGAAGAAGTCTACAAGGTAGAATAAATAAAATTCTGTTGTTCTTCAGAGAACAAAGAAATTACAACTTCTCCGTAGCGGAAAGGACTTTTAGCAGACGACAGAATATGAAGTTCAATGTGCTATTAATAGAAGAAACATGGACTGCTCAATCTTGGTTATCTGAAGTCCAGACTTAAGAAAAAGGAGATTTAGAATGGAAAAGAGTGTTAATACAACCCTGCTTTTTTCTTAGGCGCATTATTTTTTGCAATTCTGTATGCCCGTTAGAAACAATGAAAGTTATGTTTGAGTATATTATCTGAAGTGGACAAGCCTTTTATTTAAGAAGAATAACAACTAGGTAAGATGTTTCCGATTTTGGAAGCTTATTGAAGAAGAAAATTTGAATAAAACTGCTATTGCTACAGAGAATAAGCAGTTAGGATCTACTTGTATAGTAACCTGCTCAGAAAATTTATCAGATAAACAATTGAAGAATGCATACAGAGAAATTATTACAGATAATTTAAGTAAAGAAGAAGCAGATGTTTCTATTTTACAGAAACCTGAGCATTTGAAGAACTTTTAGATTTGTTAATGGAATACAAGGACGTTATTGCTCTAGATGATGATGCAGTTCCTGTGTGTCCCATACAGAAGTTTGAAATAGAACTTACTCCAGATGCTCCAAAGATCATTTTTAGAAAACAGTATCGTCTCCCTCGCTACCTGGAAGACATAGATAATTTTACAGATGCAGCTTTAAGAAAGGATAATTAAAGCTTGCATTCGCCAAATAGTTACCTCTATGGTGGTGGCAAAAAGAATTCAAACAACCAAGATCTGTATAGACTATAGGCATCTGAACTCCTTCAGCTCCAGATGTATACATTGCCCTCATAGACGAGATATTTTTTCGTCTAGAGGCATACAATTTTCACTAGTTTGTGATTTAAATGAGCTTTAATTCATCGAAGTGAGGAGGAAAACCAGATATTAATGGTTTCGTATGGAAGGCTTATTTGCCAACCAGATTATTAATTTGGCCCGCAATGCCAAGTACCTATGCTAGATTGAAGTCGCGTTTGAACGCATTTATTAGGACATTGCCAAGTGTATGTTGATGATGTCTTAATCTTGTAAAAATATGGCAGAAATTTTGAAAACTTAAAGAAAGTTTTTACTGCGTTTAGAGAAAATAAATTGAGAGTTAAATTGACTAAATGTCATTTTCTCCAAACTTCGGTTTTGTACTTAGGATTTAAAATAGGAAGAGACGGAATTTCACCAGATCCAGCGAAGATAGAATCGATGAAGAGTTTCGTCCCTCCAACAAGTGTTAAAGAAACACAATCCTTATTAGGATTTTTCTCGTATTTTCGCTTTTTAATTAGTGACTTTGCACTAATTGCGAAACCATTATATAACTTAATAAAAAAGAGTGTTAAGTTTGAATGGAAAGAAGAACACCAAAAAGCATTTGAGCTCTTAAAAGAGAAGCTTGTGGTGCAACCTCAGTTAACTTTTCCAGATCCAAGCCATTTTTTATAGGTACAGACGCCTGTGACTACGGAATAGGAGGAGTTCTTTACCAAATGTCAGATGACGGCAAGGAGAAGCCGTTGTCTTTTGTGTCAAGAGTGTTAAGAGGCAGTGAACTCAACTATGATATTATTGAAAAGGAATGTTTAGCTGTTGTCTTCTCACTACAGAAGTTTAAAAATACGGTGTTTGGTTACCCCATTACTATATTAACCGATAACCAACCTCTTTGCTTTATATTTCGCAACAAACAACAAACGGGACGCCTAGCCCGTTGGAATTTGTTTGTAAACAGTTTTTCGCCAACTATAAAGTATAAGACAGGAAAGACTAATATACCGCCAGATTATTTGAGTAGGCACCCAGCAAAAGCTCCAAACGTTTATTTCTTTAAAGGAGAAAAGAAACCGATATTACCAAGAAAAGATTTTATTTTAAGGAAAGAAACTTTTAATAGGGAACAAGAAAATTGCCCTAGATTAAAAGAATTAGTTAAGTGGGCTAAGGAAAACCCTGACTTATCCACACATTTTCCATAAGAAAGTGCTGTACTATGCAACTAGAAAAGGACAGTAATGTAATCAAGTACAGATAGATGATCTACTAGCTTTATAGTCAGTGCCATTCTTCACTTGAAGTGGGCATGGAGGAAACTAAAGGATGAAAACGAGTTAGAGAGGAATAAGTTTTTCCTCATTTAGTAAGCTTAGTAAAGGAGTATGTTTCTCAGTGGTGTCTTGTGCTAAGGTTAAAGGTCCTAGACCAAGCTGAAATCAACAGATGGCCTCTTCCTTATACTCCGTTTCTAGAGTACACGTGGATAGTATAGGTAAACTTACACATGTTCAATTTTCAGAGAGCCAACAATTCTGTCTTCAGAGATGTTTTTGACTCGATACGCGATTAGTCGCCTGTAATAAGAAGAAGCAAGATTTGCTCACTTTACAGAAAGAGTATATGTAGGCATTCAAGCCAGAAATTTTAGCTTCAGATAATGCCCCAGAATTTACGTCAGCTGCTTTTAAAGAGCTATG
>JABUQX010092699.1:0-22500 GCA_015478945.1 Trachelipus rathkii
TATTTAAGTCTTTATTCTTAAAGATAGCAACAAGGGGTTGATGATCTGTATAAATATGAATTTTATAACCGAAAACTATGTTTCTAAACTTAGCTAAAGACCACGTAATAGCCAGTGCTTCCTTTTCAAGGGAGGAATAGTTCTTCTCTGCTTTACTCAATGTACGAGAAGCAAAGTAAACAGGACGGTCATTGCCTTGAACATCCTTCTGTGCCAAACACAGCACCTAAACGACATTACTTTGCTTCCGTTGAAAATGATAAATTCCCTAAATATACTAAAATCCGGAAATAGAAGACGTGTTCGATGATTAACTTTATGTTATTAACGTACAAAAGCTATCTGTTGCTCACTGAAAACATCCACGCAAATCGAAAGCGTTCTTTGAACAAGTGACGTGATGGGTTGAGCAATAGTGAAGAGACGAAGCACATACGGTTACGAAAAATATGAATAACGCAACGACTAAAGAATAGCAGGAGGATACCATCGGTGGAGCGAACCGGAAAACGTACTCCAGAGCCTAGTCACCTAGCTTTACAGGATCAGGCAGATTATTAAACCATAACGGATCACTAAACCCCTAAATAAACTAACAGTTTAAAGATAATTTGCCTTCTCTAGCTTCACCTTTAATTTCGCTTTCTTCAGCGCGGCAAAACCTAAAGCTGAATTTGATATGGATTTCTCATTATCCTTTGAATACACAATTATGTCATCGAGATAAATAATGCATGAATCCCTAATAAATGAGAAAGAGCGATTTCCATGATTTTACAAAAAGTACTAGGTTTTCTCACACCTTCAGGTACCATCTTATACTGGTAATGCCCTCTGTGAGAAGAAAAAGATAAATAAGGCTTGCTTTCATCAGCAACTTTTATGCCATAAGGATTTGAGGAAACATCTAAACTTGAAAAGATATGTGAATTACTTAACTTGGAAATCGTTTGTTGCACATTATGAATCGGAGATTGAAGAGGAACGATACTCTTATTTAACTTCCTAAAATCCAAAATTATTTTTGGTTTTGAATCACCTTTGACCGGGAGGACAATGAGAGGATTCGAATGAGGAGAATCAGAATTCTCTATGTAACCTTGAAAAATACACTCGTCAATCCAGCTGTTAATGTCAGCCTGAAATTTATGCGGAATTTGATAATTTGGAGTATAAAAATATTTTTGTGAGTCTGGCACAATTTCTATTTTGAATTCCCCTAACGGACTACATTCGACTTTATCATCCCCTAAAGCAATAACATCTTTATGTGCTAAAAGAAAATCTAAGATCTGCTCCATTTGAGCAATATCTTGCAACACCAATAAATCAGATTCTTTCTTCGATTTAGAAAGTAATATCTCCTTATAAACATTACGGAGTTGATCATCAGATAGACCCTGAGAAGATTCTATTTTATTTATATTAGAATAAGAACTACGAAGAGCAAGAGGATTAGCATAAGAAACAACTGTATTCTTATCAATTGTGATAGCGGAAGGACTGAAGTTTACACATTTAATCAACATAGTACCATCTATTACTGTACTAAGAACATTTGCAAAAAGAACATTGGATATGGAATTTTTCTCACTTACGAGATGAATATCATTAGGCGGCGAAGTTCCGGCCTGAGATCGAATATCAACAGAAAGAATAGCGCAAAGCAAACAATATATATTATATAGTATATATATATATATATATATACTAGATGTATATATATATTATATAATATATATATATAATATATATATAATAGAATAAAAGCTTCGATAAATCATCCCTAACTGTGAGCATTTCGACCAATAACAATTATCAAGAATATTTATCATCCAAAGGAAATTAATCATAAACAACAGAAAGAAATCATTCACTGTTAACTAACTTAAATTGGACGGAGATACCGAACGATAGTATTAATGATAATTTCCCTTTCTTCTAAAATAAAAGTGGATCGATTTATATCGTACATGCTGCAGGATCATATAACTTGGTTTTTAGGATCATAAATTAAGGATCATAAAACAACCAGAGGAATTGTGTTATTTTTCAAAGTAGTTTCATATTAAATATGCATTTAAGAAATCACTCCTATCGTCATTGCTCAGCAATTCCTCCATCTCTCAAACACACCTGAAGCATATCGCTACAACTCTGTAGAAAACATTCAATATCGGAATTTTAAGAAAAGATGAGTCATTTAAGGCAGGTAAGAATGGCTCAACGCCTAAAAATTATTTTGTATACGTTTACCAGAAAATAGATTTTAAGACTAAATTTTGTTTTCCTTCTAATTTGAGAGAATATATCTCTCTTTAAATTTCTTCGTAAATCCTACCATTCTACAGAAGCTCGAGACACCCACTACCTAAATCAATGTACGACGTTATACCATTTATAAACTCATATTCAACCGTCAAATCGATCTTAACTAAATAATACTTCCTATAAAAGGATATGTCGTCAACACTTATTTATACACTAGTTAGAGATCACGTAATTGATAGAGCTTATTATTTACCCACTAATGTATGCTACTATGCTAATTGGACATCTAACCCTCACACCTATGCGAGACAGAATGCGCCCCACTCAATAAAAATGACCCTCTAGAACGTAAGAAGAATGAACAGTAATTACTGAAGAGGAATGCTGCGGTATTTATACGAAAATGCACTAGATACTAGGTCGCGAAGAAATCCGGGCGTAGCAGATGCGGATTAAATTGGGTGAAATTCTGAGTCCCAAATTGATAATATCTCGCATATATAATCTAATAAAAATACGCATACGGACATAAAGGATCCAAAGACTACGAACCAGGAGCTCATCATGAAACATACTCGAGTGCGGCATGCAGTCAACTATCTGCTGCGGCGACCGCCGGTCCATAAAAGCGCAATACGCCCCGAACATATACACCCTGAAAGACTGTCTTAAGACCCTAGATCCAATTAAATAAAACTTACTATATATGACATGACAAAACGATACCTAAAACAAGCATAACCTAAAACTGCCATATAGTACATATGTAAAATTAACAGCAAAAAATAGAATAAACCCAACACCAATACCCCATAAAAAGGTACTCAATAGCTCACTCAACCATAATATCACATAACCCTAATAAACGAAACATACTACAAACAATAAAACTAACGGCCTTAACCTACCAAGACACATCGATCAACAGAACAATACAAAAATCCTATATCAATAAAACAAATAACATCATAAAAGATACAACGATAAAAAACACACACTCACAATAAGATCATGATAGGTATAAGTTAGTAAAATATCCCGAGCCAAACTACACTAACTAACAGAAATTCAAAAAAACAACCATATTAATAAACACCCGCAATACATCGAAATACATCCCAACAAACCAAACAACTCACAAAAAAAACAAAGACACCCCAAACAAAACACAAACTAAAAAACTATACCCAACCCAATAAATCAACACTAAACCAACTACCTAACAAATAAAAACACTAAAAACTAAAACCAAACCCTCAACTACTACACAATAACAACGCCTACAAAAACAAACCACCCAATATACACACTACCCAACTACAACCTATAAATAAATAATCATCACCAAACCTATAACCTAATAATAATACTAAATCATATCAAATTATATACTCTACTAAATAAATAACCAATAATACTTACCATTAAAGAATCACAAAAAACACCCACCCTAACAAAATAAAATAAAATCAAGAAACCGACAATAAGCAAACAAAACAAACAGAAAATACCTAACTAGAAGAATAACCATATGAAGTCCAAAAACAACACCCAACTAAATACCACAAGTACCACACACAAAAAAATAAAATAAATGCCCCTCCCTTTACAATCAAAACATAAAATAAAAAAATAAAAAAATAATAAACACCTTCAACTACACCACCACACACAAAACACACACACATCCAACCCAAACAAAAACATACACAAAAAAAAAACCAAAAAAAAAAAAAAAATATAAAAGTTAAAAAAAAATAAAAAATAAAAAAATATATATAAAAAATAAAAAATATTAAAATAAAATAATAAACATCGAAAATACAAAAGCACCAACAATATACAAACTATACATACTATTAATAGCACATAACCACATACATAATATAAAATAAATAAATCCACCTAATATACAAAATAAACTAACACCTCCAGAAATAAAAAAAAAAAAAAAATACCCAATCACAAAAAAAAAACCCAGACAGAAACAAAAAGACAACCAATCAAAACCAACCCAACATAAAAATGTATAAAGCAAAATAATTTAATAAATAATCTATTCTAATATAATAAAAAAAAAAAAAATAAAAAATAAAATCATATAATATAAAATTATTATATAAACCAGTAAATTAATATATTCTTCATCTAACATTATTTCTCCCAAGAATGTGGAAAGGTGCAAGTAAGAAATCATCAGAAAAGAAAAGCAAGTAGAGGAATATTGAACAAAAGTACGAAAGGAAAGTCCAGCCAATTACCCCACCCCCCCCTCTCCTACCATTAAATAGTAAGGGACTCGTCGCAGTCTAGAAAATCCACCCTATAGCTCACGAGACAGTAGACGACCTTTCACTATTGGTAAAATACGTCAGTGTAAAAGGGTTTCATCCCTTGACCCAGGTGGGCCACAACCATCCCCCACAAAACCCTGACATTCTCTCTATTATGCACCTTTATTTCTCGCCTCTGCCAAATCTACAATCACTTGTCCTTTCAGACATTTCGTCTTTTACTGACTCAATCACACTTTTTTAGGATCCCAGCTGGCGGTTTTTCAACACATAATGCCATATATACACCGCTAAATGATATCAATTCATCACTTATCTACATGACCAAAACCATCTCAACAAATACTTCATTATATTCTTCGATTTAACCCAACTATCTCAACCAACCACACACTCTCTAATATGTTCATTACTCTCCATATTTATCAATTCTTCTTACACCAAGCATGCCCCTAAGATTTCTGAACACATTGTACTTTAGAATCTATACTTCTTAATTCCAGACCATAGTCTCACTACTATACAAATAACACAGGTAACAAACATACCCGGTACATGTAAGACCACTAGCGCACTAATAGACTTAAGTCACTTTACATCACGCCAAGGTATATGACCAGCCATTCCGCCATTCCACAACTTTCGCTACTAAACTCGCCCATCTATCCGTTCCTTTCATACATCCAAAATATACTCTAAACTATTAAACTCTCAGCACACTTGTTTCCAGCTGCCTCACACACTAACAATAACTTTACACTGAGAACTGCATCCTCACCACCATCAATAACCTTAACTACTTATCTACGTTTTTCAATGTCTCTAAACGAAGTAACTCGCCAAATCTACTCTCAAATCCCTCAAACTCTTCAGATTTAAGACGCAAATCCAAATCATCAGCGTAGAATATAAAGCGTAGGAGAACACCAACTCCACTCATCTCCATCATTCAAACACCATTTCTCCTGTCAACGCCCACCTTACAAATCTTATCATAACCCCATATACCAATGAATAACAATGGAAAACATACACAAACCTAGCCTCACTCGCTATTATACTAAACCAATCACTTTGACACCACTTATTTATACTTACACACGCCTCACTATTCTCATAAATACTTTTGCTTCCATTCAGAAGCCTATCCCCAACACTATAACTCATAATCACTAACACTGCCAAATAATCGACATATTGCAACCCTAACCCCTGTTGCAAATCCATAAACATAAATGCGACGGGCGGGGTGACTTGGACCACATTTAATGATTAACTTGTCTCCCAGACTTTCCCCTAAATGCACTTTTGCGACTTTATTTATGTCTTATTATAAAAAACAATGCATGTTTAGTTGGGGCATAAAAATACTAATGGTACTTCTTATTTTAAAAGGTTTTTTAAATAAAGTTAATAAGCTCCATTTCAGACCGACCGATGGAGGGGTAGAATCGGACCTACTCAACTCTGACGGGGTGAATCCAGAACCAATCTGTATTAAATAACATTACTTTTAAAAATTTGTACAATTCAATTTTAATATTTTAATTGCATATTTACAAATAGTAATAATTACACAGGCCTGCTATTGGACAAATAAATTATTTCTAGATAAATTGTCCGTCCCAGTTTCACGTGTAATATTGTGTTGACTCGAAATGTCGACCAACCTAACATCCATTTCTCACTCCCATCGTAAAGGTTATTTTCACAAATAACCCGTGTCTAAAATCATGTTCTTAGTTATTTTACTCTGCCTCACGTTCTTTACCAAGGCTCGGTCTTACACTCGTTTAAGGCTAGTAAATGTTACCACAAAATATTAAAACAAGAATAAGTTCAAACATCACGTAATAATTTGTGTATAAATATATTAAATACATACTAGATAAATAATATTATATACTTAAAATAATATCTATATAAAATATATAACACATATATAACCTAAATACCACAAATAAATCACAACAATAATAACTCATAAAATTATAACTACAACCCCCCAAACCCAAAAATATCCCACACAAAAACTCAAATAACAACAATATTAAACCAGTTAATAAAAAACACCTTAAAAAAAACCAAAAAAAAAACAGGAAAATAAGAAACGGAACGCGATAAAAAAAAATTCTAAAAATAAAAATAAGATAGAATATAAGGAAAAAAAAATAAAATAAAAATAAATAATATATAATATAGATAATATAATATAAATATTTACAATATAAAATAAAATAAATATCAATCAAAATAAAAATAAATTTATATAAGGTCAAACAATAATGAAGACCAGAGCATAATGAACACCTGAAATTATACTCAATGTTTCAACCTGTCTATTCTGGATAATAGTAATCTAGGACATGCAATCATCTGTTTAGTAAGCTGTACAAAGTACTGAGTATCGTCTTAAATGCAATCTGAAGAAAAGATCGTGCAGCGAAAGTCAAGCTGAAGAATTGATTTTATCATTCTCGACGACTTTAACTAACACTGGACGATTCCAACAATTAATAGATTATCTATATCGTCGTTGTCACGAACACACTTAGAACCTGACACCAGATACATTTGACCCATCTGCAGGTATAATTATGTAGGAAAAAACAAAAAACGGCAACAATTACTACATCTCGTTACGACGCGTTTATTTTGCCACATTTCGGTGCTGAAACTCGAGGTGACTCTAGGAAGGATGGCTACCACACACAGTCTGCTGCATTCTAGCATAGAAGAACTCTCGACAGTGGGTGTAAACGGAAAACAAAAATCTTGCGCACTAAATTTGAGTGCCTTATGAGTCGGAGGGAAACAAAGCCAAGAAATCAAATATTGATGATTGTTATTTTCATTGAACCAATGTGAGGGTTATAACTTTGAAAAAACAAAAAAGTAATTTCGTATCCAAATCTTCCATCCGCAATGCGTCCTGTTGATCATGGTCCTGATGTCCCTGTACCAACTCCAACAAGTTCGTTAGATGATTTTGCGACATCTTATTGAATAGAGAACTGAAGGGAGCAGTACTGGTGAAGAGTTTAGGAGTTATAACAACGAACGTCATTGTTTACACAACCAGGATAAAATGATCTTGTGAAGGAATTTAGATCTACGAAGAGTCAGCCGAATTGTTTAGGGAACTCAGAGGTTGAAAAGGGAATCAAAATTTATATATCACCAGGTACAATCATTTTAACCTGGTTATAGAAAAAAGAGAAAGAATATCGTCAATAACTTTCTCAAGAAGATGGAACTAGTAATTACTGCAATGATATCAACTGGTAGTTGTTAAGTATGTTCAATGATAAACTATGATGTTAAAGGGAGTGAGATTGTTTATTGATTTCGTCCAAACAAAGTCTAAAGGCGTCCTCCTCATAATGGCAATGAAGTAATGCCTCTAAGTACCAGTTGCTCATTCTGTTTATTTAAAAGAACGTTACGAGAATCTAAGTATGATTTTGTCGAAGTTAAAATACATCCCCCATGACCGTTAATATTCCGTGGATGAATTTGAAAGTGATTTTCCATTCTTCCTCGTTCGTTAAGTCAGGGTACAAACAAATACCCTTGTTTCTTGTGTGAGTGCGGGACAGTCGAAACAAAGCCCAGCATATGATACAAAAGGAGTGGACGAGGAGATCTGGGTTTGTAATGGAATAAAGAACGTCTGAAAAAAACCTTGTGAAATCCAAGAACATACTCCTGCCTCACTTCCAACATCAAACTTTGGCATAATGAAGCAGAATTTACAAAAGCATCTCTTCTTAAGAAGGGGAATGTTTCAAATACCTCAGGAACAAATTCCCTGCATTATCCGATGCAAAAATTAAAGAGGGAGTATTTGTCGGTATTTCCCATATTATGATGTATTTCGGGAAAACTAATAGAAAAGACCCACATGACAATAATATTGAAACGAAAATGGATGTCAAAGAAAAAGTTGCATGGCTGTCATTCAAGGAAGTAGATAAATAAGTTTCTTGGAACACAATAAAGACACAAATTTCAAGCAATCGTTCGAAAAGATATGCTACAAAGTTGAGAGAACTGTAGGTGTCGATGAGCCATTAACTGCACTATTCTTCATTTCATTTGGACATACTATTCCAGAAAAATTTAGGAGCTGTTACGAAGAGCAGGCGAGCGCTTCACCAAGAATTTCAAAGAAAATGGAGAGGAGATACCAGGGTCGCTGGAATACTAGTATTGATTGCAGACTACTGCTGGGGTTTGCTTCGAGAAAATGAAGTAGTAAACATTTTTTAGGAAAATGTCAGAAAGAACAGTTTTCAAAATCAGCGAAAACGCTAATATTATGCGGCTGAGTAAGGTCGACTTTAAATTTGCGCCCTGTTCCCAATTTTGCAAGTTTACATTAATTTAGGTACGTCGATGACATCTCATATTTTCACCTTATAATACCTATATACTTTTTAAATTTAAAATAAATAGTGTTTCAATATAAAACACATTTTATAACCATTATTGATAAGTATTTACTGTTTTTCTTTCATGACTTGTCATTGCATTTTATGAAAAATCCTTACGTGGTAGAGAAAAACTGCTGTCATTATTTTATTCAGGCACATCAAAAAACATAAGTTCAACAGTTAAACTAAAAACAATTTTGCAAAGTGAAAAAAAAATGAGGCCTGTGTCTATTTATCATATAAAATTCGTAATAAGTAATATAAATGTTCAAAATGATAAATAAAATAAGAAAAAAATAAGGTGGTCCGATTCACCCTCTCCAAGTTCAAAAATTTTTACACTTTTTTGAATTCGTTTTTTATAAAAATCATTTTGATGGTAATTTTCATTTAATATAAGTAACTTTTATTATATTATAAATTAATATACGTAATTAAAAAATGTCAAAAATAATACGTAAAATACGAAAACAAATGGTGGTCCGCTTCACCCCATCAATTTTTACGGCGGAGGGGTGACATTCAACCAAGTTAGGCCCGTGATTTAGCCACTAATACTGTTTGGAAACAAAAATTTACTTTTGCCAGTTTAAAGCTTAACATACTCGAGTGTATACACTGAAAAATAATTAAAATCCATTCACAATTTTTTCATTTTTATAACAAAGTTAAAAAAACTCACATTTTTTCAAAAGCTGAAATTCTATTGAAGGGCATTTTGTGCCTAATTTATAACATTTTTTAAAAATATAAAAACTTTCTAGAATTAAAGATGATTCTAAATAAAACTTGTAGTACTACCACGTGTCCTATTTAAATGAGCGAAAAAAAAAATTTTTTTGTTTTTAATATTTTTTATTTTAATTTAGATTAGAGCTATCTCCCCTCCTAAAGAGGCGGGCCCGGTCACCCCCCCGACGCTAAATACAATTTATTCTTCCTCTCCCTCATTTCTCTATCATTGCTTCAATGTAAAGATTGATCCACCACATCCTCTACTTACTCCTAAACGCACCTATAATGCTTGTGTTATTGGAAAGTTGAAAGTGAATCTACGCTGAGTGTGATGAAATGTGTGATATTAACTTTTGAATATCTCGGTGAGCTTAGTAATTACTCAATGTTCGCAGTTAGGAGTAAAGATAGAAAGCAGAACTTGTTGTGATGGATGTACACTTAAACTCTTCGGTGAGTTTACAAGTTTGACCACGCAGGACTTATTTAGGATTAGGGGAGAAAATGTTGTTTACCTTGTTGTGTAGGGGCGTCTACTACAAGAGCATGCCTAAGATAATATTGCGTCGGGCGGTACTTACCAGTCCGCAGTGACCGGGCCCGCCTCTTTAGAAGGGGTGATTCGGTCCTGTGTAGTGCATTTGCACTCTAATAAATTAAAAATATAAAACGAAAAAAAAATACTCGGCACCACATACAGAGTTCTTGCACCGAACTATCTGAAAATGGCCAGCAGAAAGGAAGGCAAACGAGAAAAAGTGAAAAAATTAAACTACAAATAAAAAATTAATTATTTTATATATACAGTATATGGGAAACCGAAAAAAAAAAAAGTAAAAACTATTATATAATTAAAAACTTTATAAAAGTTAATTCGACGTTTCTTCAAATGACAAATGGATTCTGGTGTTGGGACATTCCTGGGTCGAAGATTTAAAGAAGGCATATACCCCAGAACTTTTACCAGGAGCAGAAGTGGATTTTGAGTCTTACCCAGGGAAGGGTTTGGATTTCTTCCTCAATTTAGTGGATATGATTGTGAAGCCATACCACACCCATCTGATGATCTTTACGATCATCCCTGAAGCGTACCGGAAAGTTTATCTGCATGACCCTAACTCACATGAAGGACCTGGGCGTTACTGGGTTAAAATAGCAAATTTTAATTATAGAAATGATAGATTTGCGCAGAAATTTTCGCGTTTCTCAGAGAAGTGTGCAAGGATCAACCCTCAAATGGAGGTGATCCTAATGATTCCCCCGTTCCTGGATCTGGTTGAATATAACCATCAACGAGTGCAGGAATTATCCGACCAGTGTGCAGAATCAATATAACAGGGCTATAGAATATTTCAGATCACATCCTACAAACCATGGCGAAAGATGCACAGTTCATATAACAGTTGCGAAACCTCAGCCCAATTAACATGGATCGTAAGAATCATACCGTCATTGTTATGCTCGATCAATGTATAGTGGGTCGCAGGTATGGAATGAAAAAGAAACAAGCAGTTAAAGATCTTACACCCATATCAGTTCTCTTGTCAGCGCACATGCAGCGACCACCCTCCTCTACACCTGGAGGCGAGTGCAGGAGCTCAACCAAAACGAGAAAGCCCGAGGATTTTTAGGGTGATATGGATTAAACTTCCCTACAACACTCAATAAACTCAAAACCCTACCTATAATGTTCTATTTACACTGGTGTCCCTAGCTCCCAGATAAAGTTCTCATCTCACTAATAACCACTATAATATAGTAAGAAATCGTAGTACTGTCATAATAACTGCTAGCATCGTTTTTTGGAGAGGAATTCCATCCAATTCCTCGAAAACTATGCCCTCCATAAACGCTTATTACATTAGACAAACACATGCGAAGATCCAAATCAATCAACATCTATTGCCTCCGTTCATTGATCATTGTCCACACCCAGGTGAATACCATCAGATTCAAGTCCAGATGATTACCATGCAAAGACATCTCTGTTAGTTATACGCGATTCCTTCAAACCCTTTCTCACTCTAACCAGCACCCATTTCCTCATCTGCAATATTGCTAATAACCTCCCATCCCAAAATACATTCCTTTCTTGCAAAGCCATATATCAAACGTTAACATAGCTCACCACAGCGGCAGTCGACTCATCCATCGTGGACTTTCAGTTATTGATAATAATTAAGTGGTGCAAGAAGGCGCGAGGACATATTGAACCAGTCTGACCTAACCTATGATTCGTAATACCGCACTCTCGCAGCGAACATTAGTCATGTTCTTATGGCTCCTACGACTTCTACAACTGTGATCTGGCCCAGTTTACAAGGAAATTCAATATAAACCTCTACCCATGACTCAAGACGGTTATCTTTCTGGAACATTGACCCACACCACCTGAGTGGAAACCAACGATGTGGAGAGGTTCCACCACTCCACTCACATCCATTTCATCACGTTAAAAATAAAACACCAATGCCCTATTCATTAATTCTGAGCAGGGTACCTCGACGAGATTCGTATCATTCGTAACTCCCTTGTCGTGTGCTCGAGGAGGACTTCACCCTTCCAGAAGATGCTTGCGGCTCACATTCTCTTCTCCTCCTTGCGTGGGTCAATGTCCCAAGAATTTAGACGTGGTACACAGCATCCTCCGTGTGCTCCCGGCAAGATTGCATCATAGACTAAACAATGGTCAGTCCTCCATACCTTTTCCCCATCTGATTACGTAAGACCCAATTACCCCTCAGTTCTTCTTTTCTCTACGTCCATGCGAGGTCTAGGAAGCTTTTAGCATTCTCCGTTTTTGTCTTGTCTCCTTATTAATTCCAAGCATTCTTTTCTTTATGGAAACTTCAATCATTTTGCTTTTTAGTACATTCAACCACGCTCTTTTTTTAGCGGCTTTTAACCGCTGCCATCACTCTTCATTCCATCCACTCACTGTTTATCATTCTTACTTCGTACTTTAGCACACCCACATACTTCTTTTGCTTCCTTCAAACCGCTTCCTTCAATTTGCTTCCAGATTTATTCAGTTTTCACTTGTTCACCATCAATCGATTTACTTACGAGCCGTCTTACATACTATATGCTCGTATATGGAAACTGAGACCTTGTTGCGACATAACTTACCCACTCTTAATTTATGGCCCACTATCCATTCGATCATCACCTTCCTCTCTGCATCCAAGTCACCCCACTAAGTCTCGTTTAACATCAAGATTTACATTGAGCAGCAATGCCAGAGTAATATCTTTTCTGTGTGCTGTGCGTTCTACTCAGTCTTGCGATGTCTCAGGTGATCCTGATAATCCATCCTAACCCCTCACTGATGTATAACATCCAACACATACTTCAACATCTCCTTCTTCACCAACACAAATCAATCATACTTCACTTCGGATTACCATCTCTACGCTACTACCTCAACCTCTGTATACTATGGAACTACTTCTGTTGTGTTTACAAAGTCGGTCCCAAACTTGACTAAAGTATACCGTGAGAACTTACGAAGAGCACATACCTCTCCGGCCTCACAGAAATCTCAGAGTCTCCACCTCCACGCATTCTCCGATTTTATACGTCTCCCGTCAACACACCCAAAAAACCACCTAGATTATTAACGCATAGATAATAATCCTGTGTCTCAAAGACTAACATCTTCAGTTCTAGAGAAAATCTTATATATTTATTTCTTCTTACTTAATGAAGGAACTTTTATGATAAAGAATTATATTAGTTAATTTATTATGTAGAATAATTTTGTTTTGGAAAAAAGGTTATTGTGTGATTTTATTTATTATTTATTTTAGTCACGTATAATAAATATTAATATAATATATTATATACTATATTATATTTATAATATTCTATTAAATATATATTATATATATATATATACCGTATATATATAATAATTTCATATATAATATAATATATATATTACATATAGTATATATATATAATAGGTATATATATATATATATATATATATAGTATATATATATATATATACTATATATATATACTATATATATATCTATATATATATAATCATTGATAATATACTATATATATATATTATATATGTATATATATATGGATATTCCCCGATCTCAATAATACTTACTTATATTTAATAAAACCTAAACCACTAATATAAAATTACATTATATATAATTATATTATTATATATATATATATTATTGATTATCTATACTATAATATAAATATTATATATATATTATTTATATATATATTATATAGATATATTTCATCTTTCAGAGTAAGTAAAACAATGTTTCTTCGTAATTAGTATTTTGTGTTAGAAAGAGTAAGGTGCATTGCGTCGCTATGAATGTATAAAGAATACTGTAGCGCATTGCATCGTGAGAGTCCTTTCCTGAGTGTCGTGAGAGAAGGTCGTGTTTTGTGCAGGCTCTAGCGGAGGTGGGATATTGTACTCCGAGCCTAAAGTGTGTGTTTCATGTAAAAACTGTTACGTGTTTGTTAATTATTTTATGCAGCCATATCAATATTTATGTTTAAGAAATATTAGCATAAATCTCTCTTGTCTGTTAAAGTCTCGAAGTGACATTCGTTTATTATCTTATTTCTACGAAGTTAGAATTTATCAAGTCTTGCATCTTTTATATAAAGTGAATGAAATATTTTATTGATCTTTGTTTTGAAAATAATCGCAAGTGAAGAATCTCCATATTCTATGTTCCTATTACTGAAGTATCGTAATATCTCATCAGGCTGTAATCCAGGTAAACACACTCCGACCTTAATCATATCTCTCCCACTCACATCCATTATATTTTGTTGTGACTCGAATATTATTTGATTGATGAAACATTTTGTAAATTTATCTCATTCAAGAATACTATATTATTGTTAAGAATATTACTATATTTTTAAGAAGACGTTACAAGATTATTTTATGTGAATATAAAAAGGATATCAAATTACATTTTCTACATATCATTTATTAAAGGCATATGAACGTAATAGATTATTAAAATTTATTTGTAGAAGTTCCATTCTCATTCTCCTCGTTTTTGAAGCATTCATACCTTCATGAATGTAATCTTCTCGAAAACCGATCCTACCATTTAGGTAAAACACGTGTCAAGAAAAAGAAGACCTGTAATATAATAAAGGAGTTATAGAAACAGGGGAAAGAAGAAATTGGCGATCCTGTGACAGAACTTATTTATTGAACAAAATTGGCTGTCCTATGACAGGGACTTATTATTGAATCAAATTGGCTGATTATTTTGTGGACAAATCTGTCGTTGATATTTCAAGATTTCTTAGGCCTACAAATTATCTTTTGAAGAATTGATAATTCTTACTCATCATTTTCTACGTTAATAAATCTACTGAAGATTATATTTTCTCAATCAAAAAGATTGATGGCGACCGAAAGAAGTGGTCTACTACGTTGATGCCTTCAAGATTTTCTTCAAGAATATTCGTCGTTCTCCAGGGTTGAGTATCCATTCTGCGACATACATTTCCTCCTTCATGACAGATGAAGATATCCATTGATGATACATAGGATAAATAAAAATAGTTGGTATCAAGGTTATAAGGTATATTGTATATCTAAAGGTCTGTAAAAGTATCTAATTATTTTTTTTGTATTAATCAATAATTTATTTATTTGATAAAAACATTCTTTTCTTTATTATAATAGTCATTATTTTATTGAAGAAAAATCATTTATTTAATGCGCAGTTTATATATCAATAATTTATCTTCGTTTTGATTGGTTCCCGCACGTCTACCGATAGTGACGTCATTATAATTGCTTTAGTAGCCTCGTTCATGAAAATATTTGTTCTTCCATTTAAACACACAGATGTTTAAATATATTTCATAATAATCATATTCTGTTTCCAAATATTGTTGAAAATATCTTTTATATATAATAGTAATTATATATAATCTATCCGTTCAAGAAAAATAGTGATTTTATGTATTTTGTCAATATCTCAATAGAATATTTGTTCAACTCATTTAGTATTGTAAAAGAGACCGTTTTGAGGCTAGCACTTTCTCCTCATTGACTGTCAAGAATCTAGTTATTTCTGGATTCACTACCACAATTAAGCAAATTTTTAAAACGGTAAATTCTCACTTCGGAGAATAAATTTTGTTGTTGTTGTTTTTTTTTTTCTGTAATAATTTACAATATCGAAGATAGTAAAGTTAAATTACTATATCATATCAATAATATATATAATTTAGTAATTATATATATAAATACTATTTCATTATACTATATATATATATATTATATTATAAATATTATATATATATATATTTATAATTATATAATATATATATATATATATATATATACTATATATTATATTATATATATCCATTTCTGGTTGGGATAGGATAAAGATAATGTATTTTAAAGAAGCTCTGGGAAATTTGCGGGTGGAGTAATTGTTTAGGCTTCACGAATGTGTGAATATTGGGGAATCTTTTTTTTGTAGCAATCAAAATTGCAGTAATATTTCTTCTTTTCTTTTCTTTCTCTTACTGAATGAGAGAAAAGTTATTTATTTTTTTTATCCACGAATATTGGGGTTTCACAACTCAAAGAAATTTCTCACCTCGTTGAAGGATGGTATGCTGTTGAAGTGTGCTATCTGTGAATGTGAATCGAAGCTACGCTATCAAAAATAGCTTTCTCTTCCCAATCCAAAGGGGAAAATAGATGATCCATTATTAGTATCTATATATCATTATATATATATATATATATATATATATATATATATATATATATATATATATATATATATATATATATATATATATATATATATATATATATATCATTTCTTGCCGTATTAATTTCTTTTATTGTGTTTTAGAAACCGCTTTTGTGAAGAAAAGAGAAACTTTGGAGTTCTTCGATCAGGATCACGTTCGTTGTTGACACAGCATTCAAGAGGCTCAAGAATTCTCGTGGGAGGATTCTACCCACCCAAAGCGGCGTGAGGTAGACAGGAAACTGGGTCTATTATTATTATTATTATTTTCTTTCATTATTATTATTATTTTATTGATTGTTAACATTGAAGGCAAATGCCCTTCTCTTTTAATATTTTCTAATATATATGCTGGATATCTCGTGCAGTATATCAAAACAGTTGACAAGAAGAAGTGTAGTTTCGTAAGTTTTGGGTTTCTAATTATTTCATATATTTCTTTATATTCGTCTGTATATGTTTCTTCGTGTTGTCCATTTCCATTTTGCTTAATATTTTTCATTCATGTCTACTGACGACATTTCCAATCTTGACAACATTTCTAATAATCCTAACGCTAATAATATTGTTATACAAAATTCGGGTGACGAAAACGTAGCTCAAAATATTTCTTCGGCTGATTCTTCTTTTAATTCCGGGACCATGCAGCGTCCAGTTCTTAACATTGACAGGTTATCTCATTCGCGGCCGAATGTTCCTTTATTGATAGGGTTTGTTAATAATAGCTGGTGTGGGCCAGAATTATCATGTTGGTTTAAATTCGTTGACGCTTACTTCGCAGATGAAGGAATTACAAGCGATGTAGAAAAATTGAGGGCTTATATAAGGTTTGTTTCTCAAAAAGAGGGTAATGTTGCCTACCTGGTGCAAAGTACGCCAGAGTTGAGGGAAGCTGTTTCATGGGAATCATTTAAAAATGATCTATCATTAGTTCTCAATCCTCTAGTTTCTAAATCCACGTTCGAAACGTTCAGTGACTTTGTAAATACAAAGTGGTCTCCTAACCACTCATTGCCCGAGTTCTTAACAGAAGCTCAGAAGTCATTACAATCTTTTATCGATTCTGCTGCTCTCTTACATGATATAAAGTTTAGTGACGAACAGCGTCGTCTCCTCTTATTTTCTAATTTATATTCGAATGCAAAGCCTCAATTCCAAAAGATTATACATGAAGAATTTTGTATAGATAAATCGATACCTCAACAGGTACAAACGTATTTGCGGAAGACAAGTGTCTTAAATAATGGTAAAATAGCTTCTTCTTTTAACAGAACATCGAATTCTGTTCAGTCGAGTCCGGTGTTTGCAACGCAGTCGGAGAAAATCTCCTCTCCCCCCTCAACACATCAGTCTTATAATGTGAAAAGTATGGCAAGTTTTTATCGTAATCGTTCTTCTAATGTGAATAATTCTGTTGCTAGGAGTCCTAATGTAAGAAAACCATTGTTCTGCCGGCGATGTGAAAATAATGGTCATGGCACTGCTTCATGTATCTTTCGTCCTTTTTGTAGTCTTTGTTTCAAAAATCATCCTAGGGGTTCGGAAGCTAAATGCCGGGGCACAATTTGGCAACCTCTTTCTGAGGAAGGTTTACGTCGTGTTAGGGTTATAAATCATTCAAATCATTCCAATTATGCTAATAATAGTAATAATTATTCTCAGAAACACTCCAGTGTTAATCATAATCAAGCAAGTTTTGGTAAAAATCCGCTTGTTCAAAAAGGGTCAAATTCTCGTTTTGACAATGCTCAAAACAATTCTAGAAGTCATTATAATGGGAATCAAGGTCAAAATATGACAAGATCATATTCCAAGGGTGTCAATAATGTAAATAAGGGACGTAATATGCGATTTAATTATGGTGAAACCGCGGTACGAAAACCCGAAAACAGAATAGTGAGAAATGAATCTCCGCACTCAGTATCGATTTTCTGAAGAGAATCCTGAGTTCAGGTAAGCTCTTTTGGATCTGCTAATTATGATCCCGATGGAAGTTTTATAATCAAATAATGAGAGAAATAAATTCATTTGGGGCACGAATTTACCCAATTTAAATCCTCATTTCCGCACGATTTTCTCCGCGAAACCGCTGTGCAATCCTGCTATCGCATCATTTTTCGAGTAATTCTGTTCGTTCTCTTCGTCTAGGGGGTCAATTTTTTTTGAATGGGACCAGCATTCTCAGTCCGCAATGTGTGATGTCCAATTTAGAGGCAAATATTGTCAATATAGCTAATTCAAATCCGTGTCTCACTAATGTAAATAGTGTTGAAGACAATCCTCTTATAGGGAAAAGTTATTATGTTAAGATCGATTTGACGGTCGAATATGAGTTTATATATGGTATAACGTCGTATATCGATTTAGGAAGTGGGGTCTCGCTTCTGAGATGGAAGGTATTCGAGAGTTTAAAAAGGTTATATCCTCTCAAATTAGAAGAAAACAACATTGTCTTAAAATCTATTTCTGGAGACGTCGTACCCAATCTGGGACGTGTCAAACTCCAAATGTTGTTAAATAATCATTTGTTTAATATCCATGTAATTGTTGTTGGAGATCAATGTTCTTTTAGCGGAAATATGCTTCTTGGTACGGATATTTTAGGTTCCTTACCTATCGTTTTCGATTTTAAAAATGAGTGTTTATATATGAATGAACATATTGGGTGCACACAAATTCCTCTGGTTGTTTATGATCCATTAATATATGATCCAAAAACCAGTATCGATCCTCGCATGTACGATAAATCGCATCCACTTTTTGAAGAATCAAATATCAATCTCGTTCGTTCTCCGTCCAATTTAAGTCATCTTAATTTTGAAGATGAATCTTTTGTTCATGAATTATCCATTTATAACGATCAATGTTATGAATTGTTATTGCCGAACACAGTTAAGTTCGAAGCTTATTCTAGCGCTATTCTCTCTGTTGATATTCGTTCTCAGGCCGGAACTTCGCCGCCTAATGATATTCATCTCGTAAGTGAGAAAAATTCCATATCCAATGTTCTTTTTGCAAATGTTCTTAGTACAGTAATAGATGGTACTATGTTAATTAAATGTGTAAACTTCAGTCCTTCCGCTATCACAATTGATAAGAATACAGTTGTTTCTTATGCTAATCCTCTTGCTCTTCGTAGTTCTTATTCTAATATAAATAAAATAGAATCTTCTCAGGGTCTATCTGATGATCAACTTCGTAATGTTTATAAGGAGATATTACTTTCTAAATCGAAGAAAGAATCTGATTTATTGGTGTTGCAAGATATTGCTCAAATGGAGCAGATCTTAGATTTTCTTTTAGCACATAAAGATGTTATTGCTTTAGGGGATGATAAAGTCGAATGTTGTCCGTTAGGGGAATTCAAAATAGAAATTGTGCCCGACTCCCCCAAATATTTTTACACCCCAAGTTATAATCTTCCGCATAAGTTTCAGGCTGACATTAACAAATGGATTGATGACAGCATCATTAAAGGGTACATCGAGCCATCTGATTCTCCCCATTCGAGTCCTCTCCTGGTAATCCCCAAAAAGGATTCTGCGAAGCCCAGAATCGTTTTGGACTATAGAAAATTAAATAAATATATAGTCCCTATCCAATTTCCAATCCCGAGAATTCAAGATACATTGTCTAAGTTAGGTAGTTCCAATGTGTACACTTCGCTCGACTTACTTACGGGCTATTATAACATAGCAGTCTCTCCAGAGAGTAGACCCTACCTCGCATTTTCTTCTCACCGTGGGCATTATCAGCCTAAAGTCCTCCCGATGGGGGTGCGAACGGCGCCTAGTACTTTTTGTAAAATCATGGAACTCGCTCTTTCTCATTTATTAGGAATTCATGCATTAATTTATCTCGATGACATAATTGTGTATTCGAAGGATATAGAATCCCATTATCAAAGTCTCAGTGTAGTTTTTGCCGCGCTACAGAAAGCGAAATTAAAAGTGAAATTGGAGAAGGCTAATTTCTTTAAACGTTCGTTGGTTTATTTAGGGTTTATGATCAGTTTAAGGGTTTATCTGCTGATCCTGTAAAGCTACAGGCTCTGAAGGCGTTTCCAGTTCCACCGATGTATCTTCTGCTGCGTTCCTTTTATTGGTTTCGCTTTCATTTTTCGTATCTTGTGCCTTCGCTTTTCAACCATTCTCAACCTATCCATCTTTTCAACAAAGAACGCTAAATTCGTTTTGGCTCAGTGAAGCAACAAATCAGCTTTTTGGATACGTTAAAACAACAAGTTTAATCATCGACACATTGGATTCAATTCCGATTTTAGTAGGAATTTATCTATTTCAACGGACGCGATAATGTCGGCTTTAGTGCTGTGTTGGCACAGAAGGATGATCAAGGCAATGACCGTCCTGTTTCCTTTGCTTCTCGTACATTGAGTAAAGCAGAGAAGAACTATTCCTCCCTTGAAAAGGAAGCACTGGCTATTACGTGGTCTTTAGCTAAGTTTAGAAATATAGTTTTCGGTTATAAAATTCGTATTTATACAGATCATCAACCTCTTGTTGCTATCTTTAAGAATAAAGACTTAAATAATAAAATGGCAAGATGGGCCATCAAAGTTAATTCGTTCAATCCTGAAATCTTTTATATAGAGGGAAGAATATCTGCCCGGATTACCTCTCTCGTTTTCCTACTTCTCTCGCTCCAATTCATTCAATTTCCAGTATCGATTATTCTTGTCTTACAAAGAAGTTTTTCAATCTTACATCCGATGTAATAAAAACGGAGCAAAGAAAGTGTTCAAGACTTTCTCCAATCATTAATTCCATTAAAACAAATGGTCAAAGTATTAATTTTCCACATGTTCTCATCCACGATATTTTATATTATGTTACAAAGGAAATGCAATATCTCATAGAAGTTCCCGAATCGCTTGTATATACAGTTCTTAGTCTTAATCATTCTAGTTTAGGGGCTGGACATCTAGGTCACGTGAGAACCGAAAAATGTATCCGAGAACGGTACATCTTTCCAAAGATGTCGAAGTTAGTTTATGATTTCTGTAGAGAGTGTTCCTCATGTCTTAGGGTGAAGGGTAATATTCCTAAGAGAGCGCCCATTTTCAAGTACCCCGTTCCGTATCAACCGTTCTGCAGAGTTCATACCGATATCATAGGACCTTTACCTCCATGTAAAGTGTCAGGTGCTAAATATATTCTTGTTTTTAAAGATTCATTAACTCGTTATGTTGAGTTATGTGCTATTCCGTCTCGTAGCGGTATTCATATTGCTAATGCTTTACTTCATAGAGTCATTGTAAGACATACAACACCCAGCGTATTATTTAGTGATCAGAGTTGTGATTTTGTTTCGTCGTTCTTTAAGCAATTATGCAAGCTTTGGAAGGTTAATAAAGTAGGAATAACCGTCCTCCCATCCACTTCTAATTCTCTGATTGATCGCGCCAAAGTGCAAATTGAGAATTATTTACGTCGTTACGTGAATGAAAACAGTAATGATTGGTCTAATTTTCTGCCTTTCGCTCAATTGTGTATTAATTCTTCTTATAATGAGACCATAGGGGATTCCCCCCATTTCATTCTTTTCGGGTACTCAAAAAGATTACCTTACGATGTAGAGAACTACGTCACTCCGTTCACGAATCCAGATAAGAATTATTGTCCTACTCATGAAGAGTTAAAAGATATAGTTATTAGAACTAATTTAATTCGTGAGATAGCGAAAGAAAATTTAGAAGCAGAAACAAGAAAGTTTGTAGAAAGACAGCATAAGAAAGCTGAAGATAGAAAGATCTTAGTGGGTAGTAGAGTATTTATTCTTGATGTTAAACCTGCTGGAGTATGTAAAAAGTTGTTCCGTCGTTGGAAGGGACCTTTTCGAGTTATTGGTATACTCGGAAGAAATAGATTTATTCAATGTCTCCAGACATCTCGTGAAATCGCCGTCCATAGCGATAATTTCAAAATCGTGCCAGAGCCGATTTCAGATCAA
>JABUQX010092699.1:30000-32050 GCA_015478945.1 Trachelipus rathkii
AACGGTTGCTAGGCGGCCTCAAAGAAACTGGAATTCTGTTTAGACTTGCGAGACTTTTTTCCTCTCTCAGTTGCTCCAGCTATCAAAGGGTCTAGCCGCCCATGCATGGAGTACGCTGCTCTCATTTCCTGGGGGGGGGGGTCTGTGGTTTCACCCGGCTTTTTGGACAGGGTCGAGCAAAGGCCAAAGCTTATAAACTGTTCTGTACTTTCAGTTCTCACTTGACCCTCTATTTTGCGGCGCGATGTTGATCGGCTTATCTCTATCCTATGTTACGCAGCAAGCAGGCTGCTCGAGTACTTATCACTCGCGTACCATAACCTTTACCATCCCCTCGTAGCACAAGGGGTGCTGTATCTTGCGCACGAGTTTTGTGTTGACAATGGTAACTCCAGGCTATAGTTCGTTGTGGTGATGTCCTTCTTTTCCCACCACCTCTGTTCTGTGGAATTCTCGTCATCTTCTGTATTTTCCTGCCTGATTAATCTCCTACTTTAAGCCTGCGTTTGTGTTCTATTCGTTATTTTCATTGAGGGTGAACTTTTGAGCGTACTATACCCCTCCTTGAATAGGCGCTCAGCCGTGAGTAGTGGTGAACTGTAAAAAAAAATTCCTTGGTTAGGCAGATATGTGGCAAATGAACTGAATCTTCCTACCACAACCCATCCAATAACATCATTCAAGATTATCCAAGAAAATGCATCTGCTTCAAACATCCATCAGATGGACATACCTGTCGGCAACACACAAAATTTTTGACCTTTTCAAACTTAAATTTAACCTTTAGAATTTCAGCACTCACACACACACACAAAATCTACCAAAGCTCTCTACCACAAGTCACTCATCAGAATTGCCAAATCCTTCTATCCCCTTTCATTCCTTTTCCACACCAAACACAAACACATTTCACACCACACAACTCATTTTCGCCGTTTTCCTTTCAATCTTTGTTTCAGTCACAGCGAGAAATTCAAATTTTGCCCTTTCTAAAATACATCCATCACTCTCTCCTCTTCTCCCACAACATTTATTCCTCTGCCATTTCATGTACCCATACGATTCTTATACTTTTTCCTCAAAGATAGAAGGCCGTTTACTTGCGATCACGACCTTCTCCTAGCTATGCGTTAGCATTCCTGGCAAAAGATAAGTTGTAGTGGGCAGCCCAACTACCCACGTCCCTTAGTCGCCTTCTACAACACGCAGGACAAACGATGTGGGCAATTTTTTTCTCGCCACACATAGGGATATAAGGGAAAAGGATGTGTGTAGGATGTTGTCTAGAAGAGGGATGTGGATATAAAGTGTGCGTATATGATATGTGGATAAAAGGTGATGTTTCTAAGATGTTGTCTGGAGGCCTGAGTGTTGATAACGATACGCAGCAACAGAAAGCAATCATTTGGCATTGAATGTCATACATACCATAAGCAAAATGGTAATAATATATATTATATATATATATTATATTTTCTATTTTTATCTATATATATATCTATAATATATATATATATATAATATATATATATATATATATAATATATATATATATATATATATATATAATCATACATATATATATATATTAGGGATGGGCCGGATATCCGGCCACTATCGCGTAATCCGGCCCTAATCCAGGCCAAGTTTTTTGACTATTCGCCGTAATCCGGCCGATATTCATTGATTATATCCGGACCGGATAACCGGATAATTACTTCCAGTAGGTTCTTCCTCGTTTGGGGAAATATTCCAAATCATTTTAAAAAATTATATCTATATATATTATAATATATATATATATTATATATATATATATATATATATATATATATATATATTATATATATATATATATATATAATATATATATATATATATATATATAACTTGTTTAGAATTTCGATTTTGGTTCCAATGTTATATTATTTTATTCACCATTTATGTTGACTGTACAATACAATTTATCTGAAATTTGGTGGTGACACGTTTCATAAATTATGGTAAAAAATATGGTAATATTAAAATATTATAATAATATATTATAAAA
>JABUQX010092700.1:0-10000 GCA_015478945.1 Trachelipus rathkii
AATGCACTACGATGAAGAAGTTTAAATATATTTAGAATGGTCAAATAGTTTTCTTTTTAATTTGACTACTAAATAGGGTTAAATTTTACCAATTAGTTCCCGGGTCTGGGCACCATTTATCAACTTTTTTAGGCTCAGAAATTAAATCTACATATATCTTTGACAATTTCTTATTAACTAATCATATAATTCATAAATTAAATTAGAAATTAAATTTATTAATTAATTAACTTCGAGCTCTATCATTAAAAGTATGTGGTGCACACAAGTAGTGTAGAGATCGACTTCGACAGGAGACGAATATTAACCACCAGACGAATGTTTTTGGTTACCCTTTAGTGCTTTTTTGTACCTTTTGAAACTAGACGAATAGTTTGCTCGTTTTTGACGCTTGAGGCGTCAAATTATAGATTTCTAAGGTCGGCGAGGCTATTCCGAGGTCGGCGAGGCGTTTAGAGAAGGGTATTTAAAGTCATGTCGGCCTTTGACTTTGATTTTCCCTAACGTCGTTAGAGTTTTCAATGCTTGGACGTGTCAAATTAAAGTTAACTAAGGACTATGCACCGGATCTGAGGTCGATGATAGTAGTAGGAGATCCATTCCGCACGAAAATGACCTTGACCACCTACCGACCTTTTTGCCTGACTGACCTTGACCTTGACCCACCTGACTTTTTTGAGCCCAAATTTTTACCTGCCGTTGACCTTTTTTTCCCTCGACCTTTTTTTGACCGTGACCTTTTTTTGACCGTGACCTTTTTTCGACCAACCCTTTGGTCTTCCATGGGTCAATTTTGGCCCATGGTATTTTTTGGCAACCCTAATTTTTTGGCATCCTAATTTTTTTGGCAACCCTAATTTTTGCGTCAGCAACCGTTGTACGTACCCCACCGTAATTATTTTTCGACCACCCTTTGGTCTTCCATGGTACAAATTTGACCCTAATTTTTGGCCACCCTTAGGGGCTTAGCCCGTTTTGATGTCTTTACCTTGTTTGACCATGATATTTCGGCCTTGACCTTGCCATATACCATGGGTCAATTTTGGCCCACGGTAATTTTTTGTCCTTCCTTTTAGGGGCTTAGCCGCTTTTTTGATGTCTTCTACCTTGTTTTTGAACATGGATTATTCGGCTGACCTTGCATATACCAATGGTCAATTTTGGCCCACGGTAATTTTTTGTCCGCCTTCCTTTAGGGCTTAGCCCTTTTTGATGTTAACCTTTTTTGACAATGATACTTTGGCGTTGTGCTTGCCATATATACCATGGGTCAATTTTGGCCCACGCCAATTTTCTGCCCACGTCGTGCCGCACCGCGGCACATATTTCGTTCCTATTGTACCATGTTGCGATCTATCTTAACTGAACACCTACCACACAACACACACACACACACACACAACACGAATATATGTTAACGCAAACACACACGGCACACAGACACACACACAGCCACACACACACACACACACACACTTAACATTACACTTATACATACATCACTATGACAACTTACACTCAACCCATAGATACTTGCACTTACATTTACCTTATAACACACGTAACAAACACACGACAATCCTATTTTTTTTTTGGTCTTCCATCGGATTCAATTTTTGACCACCCTAATTTTTTGGCATCCCTAATTTTTTCGACAGCCCTAATTTTTCGGCCAACCTTTTTGTATTCCAGGGTACAAATTTTGCGAACCAAATTTTTTTCGGTCAAACCCTTTTGTATTCTACGGTACAATTTTGATGCCTCCGCTTTGATGCCTCAACTTTGATGCCCAACTTTGATGCCTCCAACTTTAATGCCCACTTTGATGGCACCTTTGTTGATGGCTCAACTTTGATGGTGTCATCTTTGATGGTACCTATATTGTGTGGTTCAGCTTTGATGACTCAAGCTTTATTGATGGTTCAACTTTGATGGTTCCCAAACCCTGTAAAGGAGTATCTCGTGATGTTCTATTAGTGTCTATGAGTATTAGATGAATGCCAGGTGGGTGCCAGGTGAGTGCCAAGTGAGTGGGCCAGAGTGCCAAGTGAATTTGGGTGTTTTGGTTTGGGTCACATAGTGCCCACGTGAGTTGCCACATAGTGGCCAACTGAGTGCCACTTTTTTCAAGCTTTTTCTAGCCTCCCTAACCTAGAATAGCCCTAATATGGGGTGGTCTCCCTAGGTAAAAGGTATGAGGAATCGTTTGGTGTATATTACAATCTGCTAGAATCTTCCTACTATGAGTTAGTTATTTTTTATAACACTTATAACACGATGAATATATATAATCTAAAGAGGTACCACATTTGGAGACAGTGACGCGCAAACGTTTTCAGAGTCCACGTCCGCAGGTGAACACCGTCGCTAACCGCCGCCGCGTGCGCCGCAGGCGCAATATTAACGCCGCGCGTGCGCGCCGCAGGCGCATATTTCCCGTAAGCCTCCCCGCCGCGTGGCGCCCAGCATGCTGCATATTCCGCGGAGACGAAAAATATTATATCAATGTAAACTATTTCAAAGATTTTCTTTTCAAATAATACTATGAGTCATTAATTTTTACTACAATTGAACGAAATTTTATTAAAAACATATACTTTTCAGACCTTACCCTAAAGCAGTAAATTCAGTAAATCAATAGAGGTGTTTTTACCTAACACCAAAGGGATTAGTATACTTTTGTTTTACTGTTTTAACTGCTTTTAACATCATGTGTTTTACTGCTTAAACTCATATGTTTTACTGCTTTAACTCACATTTTATAACATTTAATACCTTAAAGCAAGTAAAATCAAGTAAATGCAATAGAGGTTTACCTAACACAAAGGGATTAGTATGCTTTTGTTTTACTGTTTTACTGCTTTAACTCATGTTTTTACTGCTTTAACTTCATATATTTATTAACATTAATATTTTTTATTTGTTTTTAATACTTTTTATTATTATTATTTTTATTATTTTATTTAAAAAAATTGTAATGAAAGAAAAACACACGCAGTGTCTGATATATAAACATTTTTATTTTAATAAATTGTACGAAATTTTATAAGAAACAGTACTTTACTGCTTTTACAGCTTTAATTAATCTCATTTTTCATTATTCACTTAACGAGTATGGAATGTGGAGAAATTTACGTTCGCGAAGTCGCGGCTAGTCTTGTAGCAGGACCGACAGGGTGTGGTAAAACCTTTCTATTATTAAATATTTTAAAGGAAATGGAAATTTTTGAGCAAACCCCTGTAAAAATAATATGGTGTTATAATGTTTATCAGGAAAAAATTAAAGAATATAAAGATGTAATTCAATTTCATGAAGGCATATACGATATTAGATCGCTGGATAATATACATGGACACAAAATTATTGTATTAGATGATTTAATGCACAAATTGAATTTGGAAATAGCAGAAGCGTTTTCACAGTTTATTCTCACCATCTAAATATCTCTGTGTTTTTCATAACGCAGAATATTTTTCATCAAAGCAAGCATATGCGAAGTGTTTCTTTAAACACTCAGTATTTACTGCTGTTTGGGCAGAGAAGAGACATGAGTCAAATTAATGTATTGGCAACTCAAATGTTTCCCCTTCAAAGGAAAGAGTTCTTAAAAGTATATAAAAGAGGTACTTTCGCTACCCAGCGGTTATTTCTGATGTGGTGAACTTCAACCCCATAAACAACTGCACAGACGTGGTTGCTCGTACCAACATTCTTCCTATGAGATAGAAACTGTATACATACTTGAATAATGAGTGCTCTAACTGCAAAGTAATTTACTCTTTTTAAAAAATTTAAAAAGCTGAAACCTTCTGAAAGACGTAAATAATTAGCGAGGATGAGAAATTCATACAGTGTGTATGTGAAGTCTGTTTAAATCTTATAAAGGGAAATTTCGCTTTAAAAACGACTCGAAGTAAGCTACGGTGTTATAGAAACTCATTAAAACTCTCCTCAACATTAAAAATCTGAAAATAAAAGAAAGTTTACTTCAGAGAGGCGGGAGGAGTATTCCTGCCCTTACTCTTCTCCGTTATAGCTCTACTGATAACTAAGTGGTTCCCATGATGAAGAAGGTTGCTGTATTTCCATAAATGGGTATGAGAAAATGAAGTATAATAATACAGCATCGGGCCAGAATTCAGTTTCGCTAGATTCCAGCTTCCACTCTTACATGAACAGTTATTACGCAGGCACTGTGCAAAATCCGCGCAGTCACAGGTTTCATCATTCACGCACCTCAATATAGGCGATATTACCCCACAATGCATTGGCATTACAGCCTCTTTCACTTCAGCCACAGTTGCACCAACAGAATCTTATATTGTGAACGATTCATTATCTTTTCAGCAACCTCTACCTCATAGCTTATATTCCTAAAGTTGAGCAGATAACCAATTACGAGAAAGAAGTGTACATGATATTAAATTCAGACTTAACATCCCTGAGAAACGCATCTTATACCAAGATGCCATACAAAATTTGATAGATCTTAAAGATTTGCATCTACATCCACCACTACGTAAACCGCAAACCCGATGATGTAGATATACCTAATGAAGTAAAACTTGAAGTGAAAAATGAAGTAATTTAAAATATACTGGAGGAGAGCTTACCTATTAGAGTGCGTAATCAGGAATAAGCTTTATATATAATATTTTAAAAGAACAATTATCTCTTTATAATTCCTTTTTCTTCGCAAATAAGATGAATTTAGCAGAAGGACCAACATTTGTGGATTTTTGATAGCTGATGTATTTAATTGTTTGGAAGTGTTGGCCCTGTAAAAGGCTGGAATGAGATCAAACAAGAACTTCAGACTATTAATTTTCCCAGAACTTTAATCTTAAATACACAACGTTTAGCAGACTTGGATAATATCCCTATTACGCCAAGACCTGACTCAAGTCCCTCAGGCACTTCTTACGCTTCAGATAAATTTAAACGTGTTACCAGAGGAAGAATAAGAAAAACACCTTATATTAGACCTAGTTGGATTAACTCGTGATTATGTATTATCATATATATTTATTTAGTTGTAATGCTTGTATATAAATAAATATGTTATTTTAGACCTTTTTCTTTATCCCTTTTAACTTTATATATATATATATATATATAATATATAGCGTTTATATGATATTTATAGTATCTATTAATATATATATATATTATATAGTATATATATATATATATATATATATATATATATATATATATATATATATATATATAGCGTTTACATGGGATCAGTATCCAACATGGAGGCAAAGGAGGTAGTTGATAAGTATTACTTCAATCTGAGGGAACCAAATAGTTTTGGGGGATTTACTAGGTTTTCTTTAAGGTATCCTAATATAGAGAAAAAAGAGTTAAAAGCATATTTAGAGGGCGAAGAGGCATTTACTCTACATAAACCTGTAAGAAAAAATTTCCTACACGGAAGAACCATATCTCGACAGTCTCGATAGTGGTTTCAATTAGATTTATCGGAATGATTAAATATAGTTCTTATAATGAAGGATTTCAATACATACTTTTTACTATTGACGTATACTCTAGATACTTGTGGTTGAAACCCTTAAAAGATAAAAGATCAGCCACAGTTGCCGCTGCAGTACTTGAAATTATAGAGGATGAGAGGAGAACAACCTAAAATCATTCTGGACCGAATTCGGAATGGAATCAACGGGGTCGGAGTTTTCAGGAACTGCTTTTTGTTTGGAGTATGGTTATACGGAGCCCTATTACAATACAATTTTCGTTAACAAAAGCGGCTAATAGTATGAAAGAGTACAGCGTACATTAAAGAAGCGCAATGCATAGGTATTTTACTAAAATGAATAACTTTTAAATATATTGATATACTGAGCGATCTAGCTTATTCTTATAACAGATCTTACCATAGAACTATAAAGACATCGCCTTTAGAAATGTCAAAAACTAGACGGTGTATAGCGCACATCTGTATGAAAAAGAAAACAAAATAAAAGATAATTCAGGAATAAAGGTGAATGACTATGTAAGAGTATCTCGATCAGAAGCAAGATTCAGAAAAGGATATGAAGCTGGATGGACTACGGAGGTTTTTAAAGTTCACAATATCCGAGCATTCCGACGTGATAGTTTAAAGTTATATTATCTGGAGGATTTAAATGGTGAAAAAATAAAAGCGAGGGTCTATAAACAGAAATACAAAAAGTAAGGTTTAACCTGTAACTCACGAGTATAAAATTGAAATATAGCTAGCCGAGGTAAAAGGAAAAAATAAGCAGCTACTTGTGAAATGGAGGGGGTATCCTGCTAAGAGTTTAATACTTATATAAATGCAAGTGAAGTTAAGAATCATTAATCAGTTTGAACATTATAATCATGGAGAGTGTAGACCACTTTTATTTAACTCTCCCGTTTTCAGCCTCTTTGGATTTACATCTGTAATAAATCGCCTTATTTTACAACTGTGTTAATGAATCCTATTCAGCTTGAAAGAGAAGGTATACGAAGTAGGATTTATGTGAAATGATATTAATACGTGACATAGAAAATTTAACCATCACAATCTATTCTGGATGGGTGTGTTTACAGAAGTGTAGAATGTGTTGAAGACTATATTACAAGTGGAAGATACTCTCGTAATCTGAAAAGGACTACAATTGCGAAAAAGGTGAATACGACAACATTTGCTACACAAGAATACTTCTTTGAAGAATTTGCTCTGCGACGAGCTTATTTTAAATCGGTGCCTGCTATTTTCAGTCATTTAAACGACCTCTTTGATATGAGTATTATGTGTAAGGATTTGGTATACAAAACTGATTTGCGTACCTATGAAGATAAAGTAATAATATCTTTAAGATCAAAAGTAAGTGTAAACCTGAGAGACCGTGATACGTTTTTTCTCGAACGGTCACAGTGGCAGCGAAAACATATCCGCAAACGGTATGGTGAGCTGGATTATACTTCATTATATCCCTACTATGTTGAAGAGGATTATACTATCTGTGGAGAACAACCGCATGACTCTCCCCATGAACAAAAAGATGAAGCAGACGAGTACTGCATTAATACATGTACACGTCCGAGATGCTGGCAAACGCACCGCTGGTATGGCTAATGTATATACAAATAATAATTGATCATCAATATGGTAGGTAATACTAAAAGCTCCTTTATTAAGAGTAGTATATTTCCCCAAAGAGAGTAAAGTTACTAACATTACCCTAATGTTTCAATTATCTTCCTCTGAATGATCAAGATTTTGACTCTGTAACGCGTGCATTTAAAAGATGTAGAAGGAAACCCCTTCCCCTTTACATACGGAGCATTGTTATGCAAAGTCATATAGAAGAAACAGATCAGTAATTCAGCATAATGGATTATATATAGAGGTGTAGTCAGATATATTTTTTCATTCATTAACATACTCTCACAGTGTAAGGATAGTATAAAGAAAGACACTCTGTAATAATGGACGAAGAAAGGTATTCAGAGGATCAAAAATGCAGAGGGGGTATGGCCTTGGTGGATTTTTTCGCCAAGCTATGGGAAGTGCAAGGCCTCTACTCAGGAGAGGTGGGGAAATATATAGGTAAAAAAGGCTATAAGAACAGGCTTGCATACTATTCAAGATATTGCGGCTGGAAATAATCCTCGTGCAGCATTAAAAAGGACGTATTTGCCGATGTTCAGTTGAGATTGTTGGATGATGTTAAGCGTAAAATAAGACGGTAAATGTCAGTCAAGAACGAGGGGGCAAGAAGATTGTCATAAAGAAAAAGGCTAAGCGGAAAAAACTCTAAAGAAAAAATGTATTGATAGTATTTGCTATTTAATTACTAACTGAAAACTTTTATACGAGCTGTGTATATAAGTAAGGTTTTTTCATGAAATGTTCATTATACGACCAGAGCTCGCACATGCAAGATCATTTCCTTCATTCTTCTAGTCCTGATTGTTGTAAGGTGAATTGGATCTCTTTCTCCATGAACCCTAAACAGATTAAGCGTTAACGAATCCCAACTTTACCAGTATTAATCCTCTGCATTCAATTACCAATACAGATGTTCCTCTAGAGTTCAATATTCCAAGCACTTCTGATCAATACCTAGATCCATCTAATGTGTTTTTGTATGTAAAAACAAAATTGCCAAAACCTGATGGTACAGATCTTCCTTCGGGTGATGACCATATAGTATATACAGAATCAAATTTCCTGTATACATGTTTCACCCAGGTTGAAGTCTATCTTAACGGAACTTCACTAGGTGCGTCAGCGGCTAATTATCCTTATAGGAGTTATATAGAACATTTGTTAAATTATTCAGACGACGCTAAACAATCTCATCTCCAATCATGTGGTTTTTATAGTTTCAAAGATGAGGCTGCACATATAGATAAAGCAGCTAAAGTTATAAATAATACTTATGAATTTTAAGGTCGATTAAATGGCGATATCTTCTCTCAATAGAAAGACTCATTCTAACATCTGTAGATACTAGAATCATTTTATGCACGATCAATCCTAAATTTGCTCGTTAAATAAAAGTAAGCCTACTGCTCAGCTGTAATGTCTGAACTGTTTTCAACTGATGGAGGCTTATCTCTTGTTAGAAAAGTGAAATTATCAACAGGACATTTGGAATTTGAAAATTCGCACTTTTGAATACTACAGCAAAGTACCCTATTAAGAGAGTTGAAACCAAGATATTTAATTTCACTCAAGGATTATCGAGTATCAATATCCCTAACATTGTGAACGGAAATTTACCACAGAAAGTAATAATAGGGATTGTGGAACATGAAGCCTACTCCGGAAATTATAAAAAGTCACCCTATAAATTCACACCTTTCGGACTTAGGGGTATCAGTTTACATGTGAATGGCCTGCCTCACGGACGTGATTATGAAATGTTATACAACGGAGACCTATCCTCTCTGTACGCGCTTTTACGACTTAATAGCCAATACTTGTTCATGTTGAAGCGAACAGGCTTAAATCTTGAAAATACGCGAAGAATAGTAAATTTAATATGCATATGATCTTATACTGCAGACCTTTCAGCTTGTAACGCCTATCATTTAAACATTTTGGGAGAAAAAGGGCACCCTAGGACTAAGTCTCTCTTTTGGATCGAGTCTACAATCGCCCATCACTGTAGTGGTCTATCTTGAGCATCCTCAACTCATTGAAATTGACAGAGTGCGCAACGTACTTTTGAATTATTAAAGATGAATGAAGAGGAAATAAAATCGGTGTTTAAAAATGAACATCGCTTTTTAGGTGTGTTCGCTATTAACGAAATAAACTCTGTAAAGTTGGAGAAGGATACCTGCTTCATATTCAATACATTGCCTCGGCACATCCTCAACAGGCCATTGGATCTCCGTTTATAGAGCAAAAAAAACGATGCTGTTCACATAATTGATTCTTTGAATTAAATTTATATTGAATAATCATTATATATCACCATTATTTTTAAAATATAATATGTAAGCTGTGTAAAAACTATGTCTTACCCTGTTAAACCCTTATATTCTAATTTATGTGGCAGTCTATTGTATTTATTTCATTATGTGCTTTTTAAATAATGTATGTTTTTATAAACTTGTAAATATATTTGATGCTAAAAATTTGTATGTCAATGATTTTATAGTTTCTGATTATGTAATAAATGCTTTAAAATGAAAAAAATGCGATTTTACTACCCCTAAAACTCATATATAAAAAGGTTTTTAATAAAATTTCGTACAATTTTATTAAAATAAAAATGTTTATATATCAGACGCTCTGGTTTTTTCTTTCAATACAATTTTAAATAAATAATAAAATAATAATAATAAAAAGTATTAAAACAAAAATAAAAAATAATAATGTTAATAAATATATGAAGTTAAAGCAGTAAAAACATGAGTTAAAGCAGTAAAACAGTAAAACAAAAGCATACTAATCCCTTTGGTGTTAGTTAACACCTCTATTGATTTACTATTTAACTGCTTTAAAAG
>JABUQX010092700.1:30000-35000 GCA_015478945.1 Trachelipus rathkii
TTTATTTATTATTTTTATTTATTATTATTTATTTATTATTATTTATTTTTTTTTATTTATTATTTATTATTTATTTATTATTATTTTATTATTTATTATTTATTTATTATTATTATTTATTTATTATTATTATTTATTTTATTTATTATTATTTATTTTTATTATTATTAGTGTTACGCTTCTTCTTTATTTTTATTAGTATATTTGAGAGTACGAATGGTTATGCAAAAGTGAATAGAGAATTTGTTGTTGTAAGAATGCGTTTTATTTAGGTTATAGCAGTGCTGTAACTTATTATTATTATTATTATTATTATTATTATTATTATTATTATTAATTCTGATGGCGTGACTAGTTATTGGCGTCATTTAGTTATTTATTTAATACTATTAGTAGGAGCCAATAATTAATAATTGGTTATTTCATAATTTCAGGGAGACGAGTTTGGGGCCAGGATCAGACCCGAGTTTTGGAACCAAGTTCAAGGTTGAGTTTAGGACCAAACTTAAAGATCAGATTTTTGATTGGACTCAGACGCAAGGTTGAGTTTAAATAAAGTCACGACTGGATATTAAGGCCAAGGCCGGAATTATTGATCAACTAAGTTGCCAGCCAAATTTGAAGGTCCAGGTTAACCTTAGGTTAGCTACTGAAGGCTAAAAACAGGCTGCGGAAGATTCCGAAGGTCGAAAGGTCACACAGGCCGTTTGTAAAATTGGATCATTTTATCCAAAGGAGTAGGGAGCACCTTCCAAAGGATCATTCGTCTGAATACCGACGTTTATAAAGGAAGTATTGCTCTTTTACCTTTTGTAAATGACTTTAACCGAATTTGTGAATAAATAAACATAACCGGGGTTATATTGTATTGTATATATTTGTGTCGAAATAAATTGATATATAACATTTAGCTTAGGTTAGTAATAGGTTATTTGTAAATTAAAGTTAAAAACAGCCATAGGTAGGTAGGAATAATATTTGGAACATATTTAATCATTCACATTATTTATTATATATAAGAAAAATCAACTATCGTGTCTTTTCAATCCCTTTATCTCTTATTGTCACCGTAACAGGAAAAGTCCTCTGTAAAGGAACGCAACTTTTGCCTCCCATACTTTCTCAAAGGTTGCACAGTTTAGCAGTTGAGAGGTGGATCAAAGACGTTTATCGTTATACTGGTGGCTCGTACAAAAATTTACAAGAGGACAAATCACTGGTGGTGAACGAAGGGAGGACAATAAGGGAATTAATAAAGGTAAGAGACATTTTTGGTTTTTTTATTATTTAAAAAAAAAAAAAAATTTTTTTTTTTTATATATAATATAGGGTATTCGTTTTTTTTTTGGTAACATATCGAATTTTTTTTTTTTTTTTTTCTTTTTGAAAATAATAGAATTTAATAAGTTTTTTGTTGGTTTCTTGTTTTTGGAGAGGAAGAGGAAAGGATTTCTGATCAAATATTGAGGAAGTTTAAAAACGAAATTTTTTTTTTTTTTTCTTGTTTTTGAATATATTTCTGGCCGTGATTTTTTTTCTTTTGTCCAGGGTACTGACAATTGTAAGGAGAAAGGACGATTATTTCCCTCTTCGTAGAAATTTTCACTGTTGATTAAAGATTCCAGATCAGTAAGAAGCTTATAAGAGAACACATAAGGAGAATTTTTTGTATTTTCTTACTCAGTCATATATAGAGATATATATATATATTATATATATATATATATATATATATATATATATATATATATATATATATATATATATATATATATATTATATATATATATATATATATATAGGCATTTTTTTTTTGTGTTGGTTGTTAATACTCATTTTCTTTCCTTTTTTATTTAACATGGGAAATTCAGATAAGGAGCAGGGTGAGATAGTTAACATGGAGGAGACTAAGCAGCCAACCGAAGAAATAAGTGCAATTGGGTACTTGGAAAAGTTCCAGGTTGCCATAACAAAAGATGAAAACTTGGATACTGATCGAATGTTGACGGTATTAGAGGGAATATTTCAGGTGTTGAAAAGTAAGAAAGGACCCACACGTACAGAGGAGGAACCGATAGTCACAGCACAAAAGAGTGAGGTAACAGAAGTTACCCAGACAGGACAAAAGACTGATCCTAAAGGAGGTCTTAACATAAAAAATAGAGTGAGGATCGAGGATCAGGCTTACCAAAATTGGAGGCTGACCCATGATCAAAGCATCAAACAAAGGAACATCCCAAAGAAGACACCACGGTATGAAACAGATGAGGAAAGTAGCTCAGAGAGGGCAACAAGTGACCCATTTGATGTAACAAATGAGCACAGTAGCAACAGGCCAAAGAAGAAGAATAAGAAAAGGAGAAGGAGGGCGGAAAGAAAATACACCTACGATGGAAGTTCTACAGCGGAAGATGAAATAGAAGAAGCTGAGAGTGAAGTGGACCAGGGAGGAAAAAAATGGCTCAAAAGGTTAATAGAATTGGAAGAGTCAGGTGTGGAACATACTAAAGCAGTGAGTAAGATATTTATTGTTTTGGCCGGTGAGATGGTGGAGGTGATGAAGTCATTTAGGAGGAGTAATATAAAGGCTGTGAAACCTTTAAAGTATGGGAAAGAAAAGGTTCAAAAGTTTGAGGCGTTTATAGAAGATTATGAGGGGGGGGGGGGGGGGGGAAAAAAAGGGGGGGGGGGGGGGGGGGGGGGGGGGGGGGGGGGGGGGCGCGAGGACCCATCTTGTGAGGGCGGGGGGGGGGCTCAAAGGACAATTAGGTAAGGACAAAAGTCGGTGGGCAGTAGAACTCAGAAATTTCTTAGAAGGTCCGGTACTAAGGACATACTATAGTATATATAGGGCTAAGGTCAAATATACCACCATAGTGGCTAGATTAAAAAGCTGGTGCAAGGAGGAAAAAGAAACCGAGCAGATAGATTTGCAAAAAGAGTTTTGGAGGTTAGAGATGCGGAAAAATGAAAAGGTGGCTGAATTTGCGTTAAGGGTGCAAACCACTTACGAGGCAGCCACTAAAGAGGAAGATAGGGACAAACAAATATTAAAGAAACAATTTTTGAATTGTCTCCCGAAAAAGATGGCAAGGAGATTTAGAATAAGGATGGGAAATGAGAAAGAAAGCCTTAAAGTAAGATGGAAAGATGTGCTGAATTGGGCACAAGAGGAGGATGACCTGGGATGGTGATGAGGAGGAATCAAGGGATGAAGGGATACCAATATGGGCCACACTAAATGGAGAACCAAACACAAAGGGTACATACGCAGATAAACTGCGCTATGGAAGACCGGTGTACCAGCAGAAAACGAATACAAGGGAATACACCAGGCAAAATAACGGAAGATATGATACTGAGGTAAAAAGATGTTACTGGTGCAACAGGGTAGGACATTTTAAAAGAGAATGTCGAAAATATAATGGATGGTGCCTGGGATGTGGAAGCGATGAACATTGGACCGCGGAATGTGAATCAAGGAGAGGGTTCAGACAACAAGAACAAGGTCATAGAAGACAAGATCAACAGGATATGGGTGGACAAAGGCAGAATGAGAGGAAACCCATTGAAAAGAAATGCTTTTTATGCAACCAAATGGGACATTGGAGGGATACTTGTCCACTTCAGGAAGAAATAAACGAATTAATAAGGGTACGAAAACAACCAAATTCGGGAAACGAGGTAGCTCCGTTGGGACCGGGACCGAATCGGAGCGAACCCCCAAAATAAATCTTCCCAAAATTAACCCGGCCAACCAGGTGGCGTACAAAGAGTATTTGGGCTATGCACATTTAAAAGTATGGGCAGACCCACCAGATTACCTCAGGCAGTATTTTGAGAATGAAAAAAATGAGGTCTATTCACAGCATGAACATAGGATTGAAATAACAACAGAGGATGAAATAGAGGAAGCACCAGTAGGTATCATGTACAGTACACTCCCCAATGAAGTAAAAAAGAAAAGAAAGGGTAGGACAGAAATCAAGGAAACATGGGACCTTCTACAATTGGCCATAGGTAAACCAAGCCATAAGAAGGATATAGGAATTCAAACGGAACATTTAGGAGAGGATAAGGAAACACAAACAGAGGCAGAACCTATTCCATCTCCTATAGATACTAGTGATCTCTTGGATTGGGTCGATTCAGCACCAGAGGATGCAACTTCGGATACGGAATTCGACTTGCAAGGGTTTGAAAGGGAGTTAAGGTTTCCAAATGACAGTTACACCATAGGTATAACCGTTTCAGACGCTACTGAAGAAGAAGAGGAGGTTCTAGGTAGTATAACTCCGGTACATGATGAGGATATACAGGTAAATAATCATGTCACAAGTAATTTAAATATTCCTTTTTATAATTCCAGATCTATTCATGAGGAACTAAGGGAAGTTGGTGAGGATCCTGAACAAATGATGTTGGCTGATAGATCGGAAGGACAAGGAAGAACCCAACAAGGATCGGAAATTGAACATCGGCCAATGACACGGTCAAGAGGGTCAGCGCCAGATCTCCCGAATGTACAGAAAAGGGTATTGGAGTATGAAAGGAGGGCTGAGGAGAGAAGGGCGTCTAGTGGAAACTAGGTTAGTTTATTACTCTTGTTTATATTATATTTGAACGTTTTTTATTATTGTGTGTTTTATGGGATATTTTCCCTTCTTTAAAGATTGGGTTTCCAATCTTGAAGGGGTGAGTAGTGTCATGAGTCTGGTGACTCATGGCATCTATTTTGATAAACCTTCTAATTTATTTTACGAAGCAGAAAAGTGTTCAGGTTAAAGGAAAAGAACTCATTGTTTTCTTAAAAGAAGTTCTGGTAAACAGTAATATCTGAGTTGTAAGGATTCATTGCAAATCGTGATTTCCAACTTTATAAGGATTGTTACTGGGCTGTTATTAGCAGTTTTCCAAGGATCTAGTTACGAGCTGTGATTCCAGCTTTATAAAGGATAAATTCTCCCAAATAATTGGTATGTATAGTAAATATAAAGCAA
>JABUQX010092700.1:45000-52945 GCA_015478945.1 Trachelipus rathkii
TCAGAACAGGGCCCCAGTGGTGGCCAACCAGATCAAGATTGTCGCCAAAAGAAAACTGAAGACTCCTGTGGTGACAAGGTAGTAGTAGTTACTATTAAAAAAAGAAATTTAGCGTAAGAAATTGTTGCCGATTAATTATAGACAAGTTCATTTTATAAGTTTTTGATATTTTATATAAAGTTATATTTATTTCTGCAGATGGAACTCCCTATATGATAGTGTGATGGTCCTTCTGGAGGTTTTAAGGGTCGAAAACCAAATGGATGCCATAAACACCATCCTCATCAAGCAGCCCAAGGGAGGTTCCCCTCTCACAGAGGTAGACGTCGAGGTAAATATAAAGTATTTTTAAAGTAGCAATTGCTCTTTTAATATTTTTATTTATAATTTAATAAATTTATTAAATTATAAATCTCCTCACAAACCCAAACCCCCTCCATTAATCCCTGTTCTGTACCTGTACCATCGCTCTTGCTTGCCCAACACTCATATCGCTACTTCGTAAACAATCTCTAACTGAATATATCCACCTTTTTTTCCGGTCGTCCGACAGGCAAAACACTCTCACATGTGCTCTTATACACTTTCTTAACCAATATGGTGTTCTCCACCTTCTCCACATGTCCAAACCATCTTACAAAATCCTCATCAAATTTGGCAGTCTTTTCCCTTACCCGCAAGACACGCTTCCATGATAAACTCGTTCCTCATCTTATCCAATCTCCTAACTGCCAAGAACGCCCTCAGATTGTCCATCTGTACAACCCTCACTCTTGATCTATTCGCCCTATTCCATACAGATACCTCGCTCTCGTGCTCCCGTATTTTTATTAATAATCAATTATGCTTACGTAACTAAGCAATATATTAATTTTCACTCTTTCAGGTCATGAACGAGTACACATTGGTCATGCAGCCTGTGGCGCAGTGTCTTGATATGCTTCAGGGGGAGAAAAGGGCATACATGGGCACCCTCCTACCCCAACTTTGGTTGATGAAGACCAGCCTTGAGGAGAAGAGTGAAAATATTCATCTTGTGTATGCAAGGCCACTAGTACAGGCCCTCCTCAGTGGCTATGAAAAGAGGTTTGGCCACCTCTTTCAGAATAGGGATCTCCTTATGGCCACTGCCCTTCACCCCTCCTTCACCCTTAAGGCCCTAGAAAGCATTGCACCTGACATGGTGGAGGAGATCGGGGACAGGATTACCCGGAAGATAGGGGACTCCATCAAACCCACTGAGAAACAGCAGCAGCGTCAGCTTGGCCAGCCAACAGAAAAAGAACCCCACAATTCAGACGCACTCCTATTCAGTAAATTGTTTTCTAGAGTATTGGTACGCAGAGCAAGCCAGCAACAGGATGTGGAAATCGTCATACGAAAGTCCATGGAGGAGTGGGTGCCCTCTCAAGAAGATCCGAGCTGTTCCTGTTTCCCCAACCAGCATAGGGAGATATGGATAGATCTATTTATAAAATATAATACCCCCATTCCTAGTTCAGCAGCTGTGGAGAGGTGCTTCAGCGCGGGTGGGGACATCCTCAGGGCCAAGAGATCGTCCTTGAAGGAGGAAAGGTTTGAGGACCTTCTTTTCCTCAAAGGAAATATGGACCTCCTGCAGGAAGTGATTAGCCAGGAGGACATGGAGGAGGAAGAGGACCTATAGCTATGAAAGTATTTAACTATTTATGTAGTTAACATTTAATAAAAAAATTAAATAAATCTGTTTTACTATCTTATAAAAGGTTTAAAATGTAAAGGCATGCTTTCGTTATCGCGCAAAAGTTTACTTTGTAATTTAACGGTATCGCCGTAGGATAGCCGAATAGCCGCATAGTTAATGCCGCACTGAGGTTTTCAAAAATGCAGTCGGATAGCCGACGACGCACTAGTTAGGTGGCAAAGCCGAATAGCCGATGACGGACCTCGAAAAATTATAGCCGCGCCAGCTCTGATATATATAATATACTATATATTATATATATATATATATACTATATATATAATATATATAATATATATATATTATATATATAATATATATATATAATATATATATATATATATATATATATATATTATATATTATATATATATATATAATAATATATTATATTATATATATATATATAATATATAATTTTACATAATGCCTTTAGGTGAATTTTTTTTGCCTAGGGCGGAATGAATGGTTAAGAGGGTCTATATTATATATATATATATATATATATATTTATTATATATAGATATATATATATATATATATATATATATATATATATATAATATATTATATATATATATATATATAAATATATAATATATTAATATATATATAATTATATATATAATATATATAATATATATATATATATATATATATATATTATATATCTATATATATCATATATATATATTATATATATATATTAATATATATATCTATATATATATATGATATATATATAATATATATATATATTATATCATATTATATATATATATATATAATAGTATATATATCATATATATATATAGATAATATATATATATATATATATATATTATATATATATATATGATTCCTTGAAACCATTTACGCAATTTACCCCTTTCTTTCAGGAACAATACATTCTGATGTCTACCGTTTTAATTTTAGAATCTGTAAATAGGTCACGAAAATATAAAACATCACTCAAATTTAACTTTTAATGTCTGTGTGAATGGTAAATTTGAACCGGTATAACAAAGTGCATGAATACAAGAATGTCTCAATTTCTTGGGGTTTTAGTACAACCCTTGACCTTTTTCAGGTAGAGTACCCTCGATATCTGCGTTTTATTTTAAGTTCAATAATTATGGCCCTGAAATTAGGTAAAAACTCATGTTCATTATTGGGATGTTAGTTTTTAAGGGCAAGATCCAATTTGGAGCCTGGGACTCCCCATTTTCACTCCCACTAAAAATGGACATAAAATTCGGTAATTTCTCAGCCGATTTTGAACTATATACCAAAATGTAGCTTTTTTTGCACTCTAAAACGTTGATTTCCGGTGTTTTTCTGTGTCTGTAGTCATTCTTTCAGAATTTTTCAATTTTCAATTTTCATGTTTTTGACATTCTTCAAAACTTCTTCCAGAATTTTTTCCGAAGACTTCAAACTTGAATATGCATAATAGACTATTATGCATAAAGTTTGAAGACTTTTTCGTTTTTTGAGTTTTGTGCTCAGCGTTGTCCAATTTCCAAACCCATTTTTTTTTTTTTTTTTTTAATTGAAAAATTGCGATAATTTTTTTTTTTTTTTCTTAGCGATTGGATAAATTTTTATGGTTATGAAGTCAGGGGAGATGCACATTTTTTACTTAAATCATTTCTTTATATATGCATTAGTTTTTGATTTGTTCTTGGAACAAATTTAAAAAAAAAAAAAATTCGAAAATTTTTTAAAAATTTCTTTTGAGTATACACAAAAATTATCTAAGTAAAAAAGATGCATCTTGCCCGATTACATATGCCCTGAAAATTTCATTCAGTTCGCCCGAACAGAAAAAAAATTATCGCAATTTTTCATTTCAAAATAAAAAAAAAATGGGTTTGGAAATTGGACAACGCTGAGCACAAAACTCAAAAAATCGAAAAAGTACTTCTCTACTTTTTTAGATAATGGACCTATCTATGCATATTTCAAGTTTGAAGTCATTTTGGAAAAAATTCTGGAAGAAGTTTTGAAGAATGTCAAAAACATGAAAATTGAAAATTGAAAAATTCTGAAAGAATGACTACAGACAGAAAAACACCGGAAATCAACGTTTTAGAGTGCAAAAAAAGCTACATTTTGGTGTTTATATAGTCAAAATCGGCTGAGAATTCCGAATTTTATGTCCATTTTTAGGTGGGGTGAAAACTGGGGCCCCACATTTTCATTATTGGATGTTTGTTAAGGGTAAATATTCAATTAGTGTAACTATTTACCTTGGAACAAGATTGAATTGATTCTTTGACCATTTATATCACATTTTCCCCTCCCTCAGGAACAGTACCCTATGATACCTGCCGTTTTATTTTTAGTCTCAGTAATTAGGTCCTTAAAATATGGAATACTACTCAAATTTATCTTTGAATGTCTGTTTTTGAGAAACTTGTACAGGTGTAACTAGGTACCTGGGAACTAAAATGGTCTGCTTCCTCCTTGGAAAGCAACGCGGATACACCAAGTATCCATGTTTCGCTGACCATGTTCCCTCAAATGTATTTGACTGTGCTCCAGTCAATTTATCTTTGAATGTCAGGGAGTGATTAACAGTAAGGTGTTTATAATTTAATTTCTGGAGATCTTTATAACCTCTCCCACAATCTATTATAATAGTTGTCCCTGAAAGAACGTATTCAATAATTATATTTGTAAGAATTTCACTGTTTCGGTTCTCGATGAGTACAAAAAAACTATTTTTACTAACTCTTTCGACACCACCTATAACCCACTGACCATTGACAAGTTTGCCTCTGTTGTTGTATTTATGTCTTCCAAAGAGACTTTCATCGATTTCGATTATTTTTCCAGTACCACCAGTTTTCTTTTTAAAATGAATGCATTCTAATGTGCAAATCTCTCGACAGAAGCTTATCCAGTCTAGACATGTTATTTATTTTTATTAAGAACGCTCTTTATTTCAGTAAAGGTACAGGCATTAACAAAGTAATACATAAAAAACAATATATTTTTATATAACAGTTTTACGATATGCAGCCAAAAATTTGCAGGCGAAACCGTGTAGAATTTCATGCAATTTCTTTGCGAACTCATAAAGAAGAGTTTTTCTCTTACATTAATTATTTTACAATTCCTATTATTACATTATTCACAATTTTTCTCATTTAAAACTACGTTATTAACTTGTAAGTATGCTAACAAAATAACATAGTCTGAAACTATTTCTATTATGGCGTCTATTTTCATAATTACATATTATACACTTTAGACACACAAATCATTTTTAAACTACGTGTACTTTTGAAATTTAAATGTAATAAACTAAAATAAATTGCAATAGCTTGCTAATTTTGTTAGTTTAGGTGTGAAGCTCAAAAAACATATATCTATTTCTTTTTATTTTTCATTATACTTTTTTAAAGTTTTTCCAGAAATGATAAGTACATTTTTTTAACGTTTCGTTGTGTGCAGTACGTCCTAGGACAATACCATATATATATATATATATATATATATATATATATATATATATATATATATATCATATATAGCATATTCTCTCTCTCTTTCTTGCTATATATATATATATATATTACAGTGGCGTATCCAGGATTTTTTTTCGTCGGGGGGCAGACAAAAATCGCTTCTTTTATATATATATATATATATATATATATATATATATATATATATATAATATATATACTATATATAACCCACTATACCAACATATATATATATATATATATATACTTATATAACTTGTTTTAATATAGCATAACATATATATATATATATATAAATATTAATTTAGCCTCTTGACTTTACGTTATAAACGGATATGATACTTAAAATTTCTTAGTATCTAAAAATTTCGGGGGGGGCCATGGCTCCCCTGAGACTATTTGCTCCACTGTATATATATATATATATATAACCATATATATATATATATATATATAACCTGCTATCTTAGATATATATGTATAAATAACATATTTTGCTGCTGTATCATAGTACAATTAACGTTATATATATATATATGCTGCTCTTTGCTCTCATATATATATATATATAACTATATACTGCTCTTAGTGATGGGACGATTAAGAATTTTTGACGATGACGATGTCGATTATGGTAATTTTTGACGATGACGATTAATTAAAAAGTATATTTAAAAAATTTCTATTATTTTAATAAATTTAACAAATTTATAGTATGGAAAATTAAATTGTGTTCACTTCATTCTTATTTAAATGTGTAAATACATTAAGAACCGCATTAATACATAGAAAGTTTTTCTGTTATTCATTAACATCTTGATTTATTTTGAATTTCTTTATAATAATAATAATAATAATAATAATAATAATAATAATAATAATAATAATAATAATAATAATAATAATAATAATAATAATAATAATAATAATAATAATAATAATAATAATAATAATAATAATAATAATTTTTCTTTATTAAAAATAACACTAGTCTGCAGTACAATAAAATTTGTTTTTTCTGGCATGGACTTTTCCAGCTGTTTCATACTAATTCGAGCATGCTGATTTGAAATCTGATCTCAGATTTACTCTATCACATTCCATTTCTATGCAATCGATTGGCAAACCTCATTTTCATGGATTTTACAAGAACGCACGGCCGCTATGATTGCAGTTGCTGAGTCAGTGACTACTTTTCAGTGATAAAGAAGATGGTGTTTTTATTTGGACCTTAGTATTGTTTAATAATATCATTTATGTACATTTCACAATTTATTGCACTATTACATTATTACATATTACATTCATTTATGTACATCACAATTTATATAATATTTTCATTTGCAGGTTGATCTAACAATGGATTAAAGCGACCAAAAGAGATACCGTAATGTTACAAATATCTTCTGCACATCTGTAAGAGCTTCACTTTGCAGGATCAAAGGCGCAGCATTAATGCCTTTGTCATGAGGGTGTATCTTACCTACTTTAAAGTAGAACTGAGAGACCAAGACAAACACATTGGGCTCCTCACAAAGTGTGGAAACGTAATGACACTTAGATATCTTCGTCTAAGGAAAGAATGCTAAGCTGAGATTTGGTGTGCCAATGGTTTGGAGAGAACCAACAAACTATTTGGATGACTGCTACTTCTGCTTGTCTCAAAAGGTTTCAATAAGACATATACAAGCACCACTTACAATACCAAATATCCCATCTTCAAACGACCAGTTGAACACTGTGAAATACCTGTGCTGTATTTACTGAGTTACCTTCAGCCTAGGATAGAAGATAGTCAGGTGAGATTGTGTTGCGGCAGTCTGCCGCTTGAATTGTTGCGCTTCAAGCTGAAAAGAGAAAGGGTAATCCAGGATAACTGTTGGGTGTCCTCTTTAATCATAACCAGAGGAAACGCAGCACTGCAGAAAGTACTTCCATTCAGATGATGCAGCTTGTTTATTACGTGATTTTGAGAAGGGGTTTTTCTCCATATGGAGACACAGCACCAACATTTGATTCGTGAATGGGACTTTTTACTGACAGTAGTAAACTTAAGTTTGAGATGTGTTTTTGCAAGAACAGAAACATATACGCCCAGTTTCAATCAATGGGACACTCTGCACAAATGTAAGAAAAGAAAGAGTATACCAACATCAGAAGGTATTTTGGATTGATTGCAATACCATCTTCATGGATTGTTTTCATTTGTGTGGATTTGAAAATGATTAATTTTCTTCTGGGACACCAAGGAGGTTACACAAATACCCTTATTGTTTCCTGTGCCACTGGAACAGTAGGGCATTAGAAGGGTGACAAAGACCTGGCGCAAAAGTCAGTTTGACGTGCGGTGACAACTAACATCAGAGTGGGCCTCTGGTTGATGAATAAAGTTATACTTCCCGACACTGCACATAAACGTGGGTTATTGAAGCAATTCGTCATAGCTCTTGATCACACTGGAGACTGTATCCTATATTTTTTTAAATCTTTCAGTCTAGCGCCGAGAAGAAAGAACGAATATTTGTTGAGCTCAAACCTTTGTAGAACTATCAGGGATCCACCTTTGTTACAATGACCGACTGGCAGAGGCTACAGCTTAAATTCATTCTCTGTGATATTAATTTGCAAGGAATTTTATGGGAACAGAGGAGTAATGGACAACTACACTGAGAGATTGTGGAGGGGGTGCTCCTGAAATTCCAACACTTGAGATAGTAGAATGAGC
>JABUQX010092701.1:0-25000 GCA_015478945.1 Trachelipus rathkii
ATTGACAAAGCACATACACACTATATCATACACCACACACGCGAAACACACAGGTGGCTACGTTATATATTATATATATAGCGTAGATACTAACTAGAACGTAATTATAGCTAGTCGCGGCAGTAATCATAACCTATATAATACTATATAACTAGTATGTTATCTCTAGTGGCTATTGGTATATATATAGTAGGGTGACCTTGAAAGCGCTGTGTATATAAATATTTCATTCGTGTCCAAAGGTTAGTTCGAACTCAGTAATTTGCAGTTATCTATTAGTGATATATACCTTGTGATATATTACCTACGCGTGGGCGCCAGGCTCGTCTATAATACTATCTCTGAGAGCGGTGAACTTTTTGCATATCTCTGAACTATATTTCAACTACACAGTATATATATCAATTTTATTATATATATATATATATATTATATATTATATATATATTAATATATATAATTAATATAATATTTAATATATATATATAATATATTAATAATTATATTTATATATATAGTTTAATATATTAATTATATATATATTATATATATATATATATATAAATTTTATATATACTATATAATATTATATTATATATATATTAATATATATTAATATATATTGCATCAGATCTGAATATATCTGACTTCCACCTTCCATATTATTATATTATTACATATATTATCAGATTGTATGAATTTCTGAATAAGATATAATCACCTGCAAACAATATTTATCATATAAATTGTAAAGTAAATGCCAAATTAGCCTATAAAGTAAATATAATTGATAAACTCTATTATATTGTATTATTAAAGCAGCTTCACACTAAAATCTTCAAAAAATATTTTAATAAAAAATAAAGTTTCAAAATCTTTGTAAACATTAATTAAATAACTATTAAGGCTAAACCTTTGCTTATGTATATATATATTTACTAATATCATATTTATAAACTTAACTAACTCTAAAGATATTATAACCTTTACTTAACACTTATATATATAATTAGTAATTTTATTTTGTATATATTATTTATTTCTAATAACTCTGGCCATTGTTAAAAAAAAAATATATAATGAAATATATATATATATCAGTGACAAATATTATATATACTAATATATATATAATATATTATATATATATATAGCTGAATATATATATATGGCCATATATATACCTCAAAGAGAGTATTATATCAAATTACTTATTATTCTGGAATATAATATATATTAAAGTTAGATTTAAAAAAAAAAAAATTGGCTTCAACACTATACACTATGGAGTAGTGAGTACGTGAAATAATCGATACTATAGACATTCAGTATATAGACATATATATTATATTAATTATATATAGTTATTAATATTATATAATATAATATATATATATTATATATTATTAATATATTTATATATATATATATAATTATATATATATATATATGTATATATATATATATATATTAATATATATATATAATAATAATTAATATATATATATAAATACTATAATATAATATAATATATATATTATATATATATTATAATACTAATATATATATATATATTATAATATATAATTATATAAATTATATAATATAATATATATATATATAAGTATATGATGATATAAGAGTGTAAGTAAAGCGTATGTAATAGAAGCGTTTATAAGTATAATAGAGTAATGAAGAGAGTACGAGAGAGTAAGAGAGTCATCAAGAGAGGAGTAAGAGTATAAGATAGAGTATATAATAAGATAATTATTTTAATATATTTCTTTAATGTATTTAAATATACAATTGATAAAACAAATTATATTTATTTTTCTAAATAAAAAATAAATAAATAATATATATAATAATATATATAATATATATATAATATATTTTAACAAGATATATATGTATAGTATAATGAACCCCGAGTCGAAAATAATTCTAAAATAGCAGGATCGAAACATGAATTACCCCATATATTATATAGTGCTTGGCCGACAGTATAATTTACCGTTTTATAGTTTATATATATATATATATACTATATAGTATATAATAATATATATTATATAATATAAATCGCATTTTGAAGGATATATATCATGTTCTCATGTAGTGGTTAGTGCAGTGGGCGGTATTGTAGTATGATAACGTGTATGGTAACAACAATGGAATGGGGTTACTAAAAATGAAGAAATTTATAGAAGGTGGTGTTGCAGGGTGTGAGGGCGCCCCAATATTGAGGCGGCGGGTAGGTCGGCCGCACACTGGATTGGGACGATGGTCTCCGTTCAAGTAATAAAACCGAAACAGAACCATACAAACCCCACCTTGCCTGCAGAAAGCAAAAAAAGAAAAAAAAATGCCAAAATTAATGAGAGAAAACCAAAAACGCTCCATACAACCCCCAAACACAACAACAAACACAACACAGACATAAAAAAATAATTGCGGACCATGATTCTCGGCACCTAAATCCAAAAGCGAAAAAAAACAAGCCCAGTGAGATACTCCAAGGGAAAGAGCTCGACGTTAAAATTATGGAGACATGAGAGGTCAATTTTTTGCCGTTCTCAGAGAATTGGTGGGTTGTCGGATAGGGAGATAGTTTGGAAGACTACTTCGCGAACATCCGCTCGATGCGCATAGCTAACGAGTGAAAAATTTCGCCTGTATTCCGAACGCACAGGGCGCCCACCCCCTCGGTTTTAAGTAACCTAAAGACGCGTAAATCACTATTTATATTTAAACGACGGGCGGGTGCGGGGAATATAGATGACAAGATTTGGACAGTATAGCGGCAGATTTTGGCAAGCGGTTGTTTCGGGAAAAATAGTTGCAACAGGATGAGAGAGCAAGGGGGTTTGTTTTGTTTTTTTGTTGTACATCGATCGACCAAATCTCGTCATTGCATCAGGGCTAAACGAGCTCGGCGTAGCCGAAAATCATCGTTGGGCTGGTGACTGGACAACTTCGCTTTCCCGAGCTACCAACCTGATGAAAGTTATTGAGGGTAAAGGAAGGTAGGCAATAGGGATGGGATCAAGGAGACTATTTGGAAAAGAAAAGGAAGAAACAAAAAAAGGCTTGGTTGAAAAAACAACATAGTTGAAAAGTAGAATTATTAAGGGGTTAAAGAGAAGAGATAAAATAGAGTAAAAGGAAAACAAAAAGGAAGGAATGAGAGTAAGAAAAAGGGGAAAATTTTTTGTAGGCCAGGTGGGTGGTGTGGTGTGAGGCTAAAAATCGTCATCCTCCTATTCAACTCAAATAAAACAACGAATCTAAAGCAAGAGTCTCAAAGAGGGGGGCGGTTTTCTTGGATGTCCTCGGAGGCCGCACGCGAAAAAAGTCGAGAAATATATTTCCAAAAAGCAATAAAAAGAAGAAAATAAAAAAAAAAAATCAATAAAGAAATAAAAAAGAAATAAAAAACATTTCATCGACTGTTTATTACATGTGGTGTAAAAGGGTGTCTTGGCCATTACTAAAGTTGGGTATGCCCTATATGGGACTACACATAATTTGATTTGATTTTTAATAATGTATATTTTAAAATCATGCTTATTAAAAGGATGCAATTTATTCTTTAATATTTATCATATTTATTAAAGGAAATAAAACATAATATAGTGCACACTAAAAAACGGTAATTTCACAAATGGTGGTTCGCAAACCTGCCACCGAAGCCAGAGGTCTTGACCGGCTGTATATTCGTAGATAAGAGTAAGGGTATGGTTGTGAGTGGGACAATCCTCAGTGTGAAGTTATGTTAGATGGTGAGCAGCTGGAAAAAGTGTGTGAGTTTAAATATTTAGGATATATATATGTTGGATGATAAGGAACGGATGTGAGAGTGTAAAAGGAAAGTTTGTGAATGGCAGGAAGGTGGTGCAATTCAATTATATCGTTGGTGGATGTAAAGGGACTAAGTTGAGTGCGCTAGGATCTTCTATGAGGGTATGTTGTTACTTGTGTTAATGTATAGTAGTGAGAGTATAGTCTGGAATAAAAGGTATAGATCTAAAGTGCAATGTTTTCAGATGGACATTCTTAGGGGTGTGTTAAGTGTGAGAAGAATTGATAAAATGAGAAATGAACGTATTAGAGAGTTGTGTTTTGTGAAGAAAAGGATAAATGGGAGAATTAATGAAAGTAACTTGAGATGGTTTGGTCACGTGAAAAGGAGGATGATAGTCGGTTGGTTAAGCCGATGTATAGTGGTGAGTGTGCTGGGAATTGACCGGCTGGGAGACCGAAGAAAAAGTGGATTGAGTCAGTAAAGGAATGACTGGAAGAGAGGAAATGTGAGTTTTGGCATAGCGAGAAGAAATGTGCATAATAGGAGTGAATGGCAGGGTTTTGTGAGGGGGTATGTTTGTGGCCCACCTGGGCCAATGGATGAACCTTACATTGACGAGATGCCATAGTGAGGATCCGTCGGGGTTCCGTGAAGCTCTAGGGTGGATTTTCTGACTGCGACGAGTTCTCACTAAAAGGTATAGAGGGGGCGGTAAGGCTGGCTTTCTTTTCGACTTACGTCATTTCTTCTACTACTTTTCTGTTTCCGGTGCATGTTACACACCTTTCCCCCAGTCTTGGGGAAAGAAGGTGGGTGAATGGTATAATATATATATATATATATTATATATATATATATATAATATATATATATATATATATATATATATATTATGTATTATATATTTATATATATATTAATAGAGAGAGAGAGAGAGAGAGAGAGAGAGAGAGAGAGAGAGAGAGAGCAGAGAGAGAGAGAGAGAGAGAGAGAGAGAGAGAGAGAGAGAGAGAGAGAGAGAGAGAGAGAGAGAGAGAGAGAGAGAGAGAGAGAGAGAGAGAGAGAGAGAGAGAGAGAAGAGAGAGAGAGAGAGAGAGAGAGAGAGAAGAGAGAGAGAGAGAAAGCGTATCAGGTGAAGAGGTATACTAAGGTGACGTAGCTGTAATTAGATAAATCAGAGACAATAGATTAATTGGACAGGATCATTTATTTGGATTTAATGTGTAAAGGAAGGAAGAAGATTTATTAGGCTAGGTCTTTTCAACATTATACAAAATCTTGCCTGTCCAAATATACAACTATTACGCAGACATTACACATACACATACACATACACCTCACGACACACACATAACACACACATAAACACTGCACACACACCTACCACACGACAACACACACAACACACACACACACACACACACACCACACACACGCGAAATGCTGAAATTCTTTGTCCAGGTTCGGTCGAAAGACTTGCTGTTCTGCCACTTGGCCGGCTTTTTCTTTGCGAACTTATATATATATATATACTATTTATATTAATATATATATATATATATTATATAATAATATATAATATATATATATATATATATATATAATATATCATATATATATATATATATATTATATATTATATATATATAATATATATATTATATATATTTAATATATATATATATATTATATATGTATATATATATATATATATATATATATATTATATATATATATATATATATATATCTTATATATATAAATAAGTAAACTAAATATATATATATATATATAATATATATATATATATTTAAAATTATATAATATATTATATATATATATATATTATATATATATATACTATATATATACTATATATATATCTATTATATATATATTATTATATATTTATATATAGTAATATATATATATGGATGGGGTTATGAAAAGAATTAGAGTCGGGGTGGCAGGGGATGGTGTTAGAAATGATGGAGAACTGGAAGAAGAGTGGAAGGGTGCCTTTCGGCCCCTACCTATATTCAATATTGAAGGATGATTCTGTTTTTGTGTGGTGAATCTGAAGAGAGTTTGGAGAGGATCTGGCTAGAGAGATTTGGCACGGGTATCGTAAAAGGAGTGGTTTGAAGTAACGTAGTTAAAAGTAAGGTTTAGTTGCGAGTGAGGACAGTCTCGGCGTGAAGCTTTATGTCAGATGGGGAGCTGCTGGAACAAGTGTTGTGAGTTTAAATAATTTGAGATATATGTTGGATGAGTGTAAGAGGAACGGGTGATCAGTATGTGTATGTTAGTCTAATAGTGTGATATTGAGCTTATGGACAGGTGGATATAATAACTAACTTTCATACTTTGATTTTTTCTAGATTGGATGTAAATTCCCGTGGGAAATGTCTTGAGTGCGCTAGGGCTTACAGAGGGTATGATGTCTCATTACCTTATTATTTAATTTCCACACTCAGCGCCCCTAGTAGTGGGTTTGTGTATCACATCTGAAAACCCATTGTATTTATATCTTATTCCAGACGCATGTAGTTGAGACACATGAGTCTACTGGTGAATTAAGAGGTAAATACAATGTGTTTTCAGCATATTGGACAACTACTATAGGGAGCCACGGGGTTAGGATCTAGAGTTGCTACTGAGAATAATAATAAAATAGCACGACCATTGAACGTCATGATAAATGACCCTTGCAGAGAGACTACTCACAATGTGGGGTAGTGAATTTAAGTAGTAGATACCAATGATGTTAGAACATAATCCAAACTGAAAATCAACGATTCTGGAAGTTAATGGTTTGGACCATTTGTGTGGAAAGATTTGGATTGAATCTCACGTACCGGCTTTCTGGTTATGGCCCACGTGTGATGTCTAACAGTGGTGGAGTGTGCTGGGAATACGACCGGTCTAGGAGCACCGAAGAAATGAATGCTGATACTAGAGCTCTCAGTGTTAAAAAGGAATTGCCAATGCGTAGGAGAGCGAATTTGTCGAGTCTTGGAGATTGGCGAGTATGATAACGCACTGTGCATACTAGGCGCTCGCAATGCGCAAGGGGCATATAATCTAATCTCGTAGGACATCACATCTCCTTAGAGAGGCTCACGGGATACTAAACCCCTCATCAATTGATCGAGCCATCGCACCAAGCTTGTGACGACGCAGTCTGCCACGTTACACTGCTCCAGAGTCTCCCGTAGGAAAGGATTCTCTATCACATCGCAAGCTATGGAACGTTAAACTTTTTTTAACCTTAACTGTTACACGTTGTCAAACAGCTGCCACATACTTCGAACTTACCTCTCGCCTCAAATCTCTCTGCCTAGAAATCAGGCTATCACTAAACTCTCTTCAGAATGGTCACCACGACCGAGACGGTAACACTAACGATCATCCCTCTGATTATGAGGTGTACCTTATTATTTTGTTTAGGGGCCGTAATAGTGTCTTTTATTCTCCCCTTTCTCTTTTTCTACTTCGTGCTTGCTCATCATCATTCATATTTTCTCCTAACAACTACTCACTCGTATATCTGCTCTATCTTTTTCTTCGGGAGAGAAGGTGAGTGATGATTGTGATGTCTGTGTGAGATATCAGAAGACTCCTAGTAGACCTTTGGTGAGTCGTATTGATGGATGATGAATTATAACGATCATCCAGATATATGTAGATGATAGTAACGATGATATTATATTATATTATATATATTAATATATATTAATATTATATATATTATATATATATATAATATAATATATATTTATATATATATATATTAATATTATTATATAATATATATTATTAATTAATATATATATATATATTAATTTAGTATAATATATATATATATTTATCGGTTATATTTATATTATATTATATATTATCTATATATATATATTTTATATTATATATATATATATATTAATATATTATATTATAAATTAATATATATATATATTATTATTAAATTACTTATATATATATATATTAATTAATTAATATTATATATATATATATATAATATTAATATTAATTATTATAATATATATTAATATATAATATATTAAGTAACTAATATATTATTATATATATATATATACTATTATATATATATTATTATTTATATTAATAATATATGATATATATATATATATATTTATATATATATTTGATATTTTATATAATTATTATATATTTATTATATTATATATATTAATTATAATATATTAATATATTATATAACATTTTAAATATTATATTTTAAATATAATGATAAAATATATTTATTTTTATGTTAAATATATTTATATATATTAAATTAATTATTTTATTTTATATATGAATTAATCTAATTATCTTTAGAAATATAAAAATATAAAATATATATATTTGTATATATATATAATATTTTTATATATAATATATAGTATTAGGCATAATAGGAAAAAATAAAGCCGGGCTAAATAGTGAAGATAACAGCGAAATTTTTCGAGGATACTACGGTGGCTGGGACTAACGATAATTTACAGTCAATTATTTATCGTGTGTGGTATATGTTATGGTAGTTGTATTAAGATAAGAGTATTTAGTTGTGTTGTGTGTGTGTGTGTGTGTGCGGTGTGGTGTGTGTTCAAGAGTTGTTTTATGTGTGTGTATTAAAATATGTGTGTTTAGAGGTGTAATGTGTTATGTGTATGTGTATGTTTCTGGTTAATATATAATTGTATATATATATAGATATAAGTAGATAAGATATTATAGTTATGTTATGAAAGGTTTCTATCAGTAATCAACTAGTCCTTATTATCACATTAATATATATATTTACAAATAAATGATCGACTGTCCAATTGAAGAGATGTGAAGAGTAGATGTGCATGCTAGAGGAAGAAGATATGTGTAGCTAGAGAGATATTATGTACGTGTGTTGGCATCTGTAATCCGGTTAATAATAGCGTCTCACAGGTGTGTATAGCGCGTGTGTGTGCTCTGTATTGTTCATCATTCTCTTTTCCTCTTATACCTTTCACTTACAATTACTTTTGCATCTCTACATATTTTCTCAAACAATTTTCTCTTCTTGCTTACGAAGTTCTATTGCCTTTCTCCTCTCGGAAAAGTAAATATCACCTCATACATTCTCTCATTTCCATCGTCCATTTAACTCTGAGTCTTCTCCTTTTCATCATCAGAAGTCAATTTCAACTTGCGTTAACTATATAACCATTCTCTCTTCTCTTCTCTCTTCTAAAATAGTACTCTACATATCGTTTGAACATCCCTCTCGCTCCTATCTACGTCTCTCCTCTCTCGCTTTAAGTTTTGTAAACCAATATTTGCTCTGCATGACATCCTACCTCTTCATCTTAGTTCTCTATTTTTCGTGCATCGTACTACCTCTCATATTTGGTTTATATTCTAGTCGTAATTTTGAAATTTGTGTATTGATATTGTTTTTATACTTAGAATATTTTTACCTTTGCTTGAGTAGGCTTTTTTGAAAATAAATCTAATTAAAAACATTTCATTTTCATTCTAATTTCGAATCTTAATGGTTTGATTATCATTATATTTTAATATATATTTAAAAGTAATGTAATTTATTAACAAGTTACTTATGACTCTAAAACAATCACAAATTATTAGTACATGTTTGAATAAAATTTTAAATAATTTAATTAATTGTAAAATTATATTTAATTATTAATATATGAATATTTAATTATGGATTTTTTTATTATTTCGCAATTACAAGTTTCAAAAAAGGAGCTGCGCAGTGCGGTCCAATCCATTCCCAAAGGGCGTTACAGGTCAGCCATTCTGTGACAAAATACTCTCTCAATTTCATCATCCCAATTTGTGTCATGTCCATACGTTATTATAAGATCTTCGCAGAAGTCATAGAACAAATGAAATCAGGTCTTGTACCTATCTATTACTATATCTATCTATCTACTATCTATCTATCTATCTATCTATCTATCCTATCTATTCTATCTATCCATATCTATCTATCTATTCTATCTATCTAATCTATCTATCCTTATCTTATCTATCATTATCTTATCTATCTATTTCCTTATTTACATTCTACAAATACAGTAAATAATCTTGAAAAATTATAATAGTAGATATATATATAATACGAATTGTTTTGTTTATAATATAATTTACTATGCCTCAATTTAACAAAAATAGAAATATTTGTTAACGATTCATTTAGGCAATATTTTTTTTTCTCAGGCTTGTATTCCTCGTTTTCGTATTTTCTTTATCTCATTTTGGTAATTTACTATATCTTTACCTCGCAATTGCACCCACTCCACAAATATTATCCTCCTAGACCTGAGGGAGGAAAGAGTGTGTAACATGACTCGCTGAATTTAAGCTAATAGTAAAATCAGTTAAGTAAGAAATGATACGTAATAGTCAGAAGAGGCAGGCATACGCTGGCCTGGTTGCAAGGTTAGTTCGTTACGCAACGGCCACCCACTTCTCTGTAGCTAAAACTTCACTTTTTAGTGGTAGAGACTCTCGCAGAGCTTCGAGTGTGCTAAGTCTTATTAGATATTATTATCACTTCTATATATATGTAAGTACTTGATCACTCTGGAATACTTCAAGCAGGGAGAGAATTAACCATCTATACTTGCAGTGTATTCTTCGTTAATAAAATCGTGCTCAATGGTATTCATTACTTAATTTGGTTCACACTGATAAGAATGGGAACACGTCAAATCATACCCCTCACATATTTAAGCTCTACGTTCCCACCATTGTTCAAACACTCCCCTAAACATGATTGCTATTCGGACAGTGACACTTCTACTGAGAACACATAGCTCGCTAACAAATCATACACATTTTTTGTGAGTCTAGAAAAATCGTCGTTTGTGACAGCACCTAGTTCATATCGCGTGCTGTACGCTTTTATAACTAGAACTATGCTCATGAGTGATATGCTAATTATTCTATCGGTCGTCAACCCACACCACGCTCTTGTGTGTTCATATTCACGGAAATTCCCAAGCAGATCATTATTCGCAACTAAACTGAAATACTGTGAAAATGTGATCTATACGTCTTCGAATATTTCTTATCGCTCTTCGGCTGTGTCGAATCGACGCAGATTGATACTCGGTAAACTACTGCTCTCAATGTGTTACGGTTTGTTCAGATCCATCTTACATTTTCTATAGTATTATCCAATATTTTATCCTTTTTCTCTCTCTTCTTTCACATATCATACTCATCATATACTCTTCTATAACTACTCTCGTTCATCTCTTCTCTTCATTCTCTATCTAAAAAATTCTTTTCACTATTCTAACACTTTAATATACTCACACATCACCTATATACTAATGAAATGTTAATTGCAAAACATTGCACTTTATAAGATCTATACCTTTTTATTTACTACAGATTAATGCTCTCTAACTATATATCATTAACACAAGTAACATAACTCCCTATAATTGATAATATGAATCTATAGCGCACTTACATAAGCTCTTTAAGTCCTTAACATCCACTCAGATATAATTGTCAACCAGCCTACTTCTCTGCCAAGTATTATCTCAACAATATCCTTTTATAACACTCTGAGTACATCACCTCGATTACCCTATTGAGTCTCATCCAGATCCAGTATATCTCTATAATATTTCTACACAGCCTCAGGCTAAAGATTGAGCCTCTACATTATAGTGTCTTTTTTAACACACTCCATTCTTAAATACGAACAAAAGTATTTGTGAAACGTACTTGTTGGGGGCCATATGCGTTTTATTTCATTTTACTTTCTTTTCTTACATCGCATACCTATTACCAAAATATATATACCAAATATATATATATATTTATTTAGCGTAATTTAGCTCGTTAAAGCTATATATACAAACGCGCTTTATTTAAGAGTTTTAGTTATACGACTTAAAACTATGACTTTCTAACTTACAACAGTCAAATAGTGATTTATAGACTCTATTGCATGTTTAATTCTAGTTTCACAAAGATTTAGAAAGCTCTCTTTTTTTTTTCTTGATTAAAACCACTATTTACTTTAGAAGTAGTAACTAAATACACTCCGCGCTGTGTATATTTAGTAATTAAAGTGGTTGCATACTTCTTCTGCAATTTAGGCATTTTGCATTCTCATTCACTCACTTATCGAAATAGGTGTTCGAATTACTATTCAATCGTTACTATAGTATATACATAAATCACTCATTGATATCGGAAGGCTCGGAGAGCGAACTATCATATAGTATCCTATTGTGTAATCTAATATCATCTCTATATGTACAATCATACATACATATTTATACTACATATATATAATTATACATATATTTGTATATTAATAATTATAATATATTAATATAATATATATATATATATTATAATATTATAAATTATTAATATTATATATTATTTAATTATATATATATATATATATATTATATATATATATATATATATATATTATATTAATATATATTGATATTAAATAATATTAATTATATTATATAAAATTTGAATGTGTGTGAAATGTCAGATGCAACCACCTATAAATTGTATGATGACGAAGCCGTACACCCTGATCAATCATATTATAATATATATATATATTATTTAATTAATTTAATTAATATATATATAAATATTATATATATATATATTAATATATATATTTTTATATATATATATATATATTATATAGTATATATTATATTATTAATATATATATATTTATATATATATTATATATATCTATAATTATATATTATATATATAATATTATATATATATATATATTAAATTAATATTAATATTATAATATTATAATATATATACTATTGTATATATATAGTGTGTGTTGTGTGTGTGTGTATATATATATTGTGTGTATTGTGCTTTTGTCAATTATTACAATCTAAAAGCTCTGGGTTCTTTAAACTGCAGATAATTATCACTGTTCTTTCTCTTTCTTCTTTTATCAAAATCTCCTTCCGAAACTGAGACTTCTAGCTTTAACATGTCGTTCGCACAATCATCACTTCTTTACTTCGCCATAACTTTCTTGGTTTTCCTCCACCTCTGGTCTAAATACTATCTTCGCAAATTTATCTTCATTCATTCTGCCCAGATGTCCAAACTACATTTGTACTCTTTTTTTTCGCTCATCCTACCAAAACTCTAACCTCAGCAGTTTATTTCTCTTATTTTTATATTCCTGACCTTGTCCTGCTGTGTTCCTATTTAGTAAATAATTCATAAGATCTCTATTTCCAAGACCTCTTGTCTTTTTCTCATTCTTCCTTTTAGCGGTTAAGTTTCACACCAATCTTCGTGATCAAATTATATTTTTGTCAAATTTCCCTAACACCTTCTGCCAATCCTCGTTCCAATGTAATTCCATGACTCACTTCTTCATTACTTCCATGATTCACTCCCTCCTCTTAACTCTGTATTCAATTCTTAAAATCCTATAAAAAGACGCTTTCTCAAACCATTCCTTTCCTAACTTCACACTCTCTCAACCATCAATTTCTGCGGCTTTTCTATTCCGGTTTCCTTTCATTCTTGTTACTACTTTGGTCAGGTTTATTTTCAGCGTTTTATTTCGTCTAAATTTACCTACAAGTCTCTAAAGCTTTCTTGTGACATAGCAGCCGCAATCCAGACATTTACATTCAATACATTCAATCTACCAACAGACAGTGACAACTGATGTCATCTTTCCAAATTTTATTTGTCAGGCATGCCGCTATACATGAAAAGACGTAGAAGACAGTGGTTGGAGAAACAAGATTTATGATCTTGTTTAAATGAGATCTTTCCAAAAATATCCCCCTCTCTCACCACACTCAAACATTACTGCTCAGAATAAATAATTTCATCCTCTTCACAAATTATATTTTTTTTACGCCTTATTCCCAAATCATAAGAATAGGAAAGTCCACCATTACTCAACCAACCCATGTATATTTGTGATATTTTTTTTGAAAACTACGCATTTCCCTATAGACAGGCAAGAGGTCAACTAACTAGTTTTGTGTCAAAGGATTCATTGTTGATATTATTATTATTATTATTATTATTATTATTATTATTATTATTATTATTATTATTATTATTATTATTATTATTATTATTATTATATATTATTATTATTATTATTATTTTATTATATTATTATATTATTATTATTACTTATATTATATTATTATTTTATTATATTTATTATTAATATATTATTCATTAGTATTATTATTATTTATTATTTAGTATTATTATTTATTTATTATTATTATTTTAGATTATTATTATTATATTGATTTATTATTATATATCTTTTTATTATTACACAAAGAACCATATCCCCAGTGTCTTGGGTGTCGCAGCTGCAGATAGTTGGTTTTAAAATTACAGCTGTGTATGAAAAGACAAAGAAATGTTGGGTGTTATCGAGGATCTTACTTTGAGACCGAGATTATTCTGGTCATGTTAGTACAAAATATTCATTATTATAACAGTGTTAAGTAGAAGAAAGCTTATTTTCTTTTAAATCCATCAAAGAACTCGTCATTAAAAACATTGTTGTTCACAGTGTTATAATATATTAATTTATTTTTTAATTTCTAAATTTCAATTTCAAATAATGCGAAAAAAATAAAAATTGTTTTGAAAGTGATTATTTCTAAATCGACAATATCTTCTACGTAAAATCCAAACGTGTGAATATTGGAAACCCAAAGACTCGCACGTTGTGGTGGCCTCATCTGGTAACCTCTTCCTGTGGATTTTCCACCATCATCTGTTTTCCTGCCCTCTATATAACCTTCCTCACTTCAAAGCTCCGCTTCACCTCACCTTGAAAGATATGCGTTAGGTTAGGTTTGGGCGTGTTCTTTCTCTATTTATTTTGCCCGCTTTGCCCCTAAGTGGTGGTAACCTGTAATATATATATATATATATATATATATATATATATATATATACTATTATATAGATATATATAATATATATATATATATATATATATATTATATATATATATATATATATATATATATATAATATATTATATATATATATATTTATATATAATATATTAAGAATATAGTATATATATATATTATATATATACTATATTATTTATAAATAGATATATACTATATATATATATATGATATATATATAGTATAATAGTATATATAATATAGTATATATATATGAATATATATATAATATGTATATATACTTAAATATATATAGTTATATATATATATATATTATATATATACTTATATATATATATATATCTTATATAGCTATATGATCATATATATAATATACTATTTATATTTATATAATATATATATATTATATATATAATATATATTAATATATATATATCTATTTAGTATATATATAGTATATAATATATATATATAATATAATATATATACATACTATATATATATATACACTATATATATATATATATATTATATATATACTATATATATATATATTATATATATATATATATATATATATTTTATTATATTATATATTTATAATTCGCATTTTTAATTTTTATTTCCAATATTTAGTGTCAAAATCATTTAATCACATTACGCTATTCTTGCGGATGCTGACTCAAAAAACCAAGCGCGGCTATATAATTTTTTTCGAGATTGACAAGCACGACCTATATATATATATATATAGTATATATATATATATATATATATATATATATATATATATATAGATATATTACTATATATACTATATAGTATATAATATATATATATATAGTTATCAGAGTATTAATATTATATATATATATTATATTATTATATATTACTTATATATTATTATTAATATAGTATATATATATATATATACTATATAATATATATATATATATACTATAGTATACTATACTATAATATATATATATATTAATATATTTATCTATATATATAATATATTTACCAGAACATTAAGGATGATTACGGCACCGATAGATTTATTGCCAAATACCCAATAGATTTCGTGTGTTTGAGTATAGAAATAGATAGATAATAGTATAGATAGATAGATAGATAGATAGAAGATAGATAGATAGATAGATAGATAGATAGATAGATAGATAGATAGATGATAGAACAGCTCATTTTGTAAATAGTATCTTGTAGGTTTGAGAAGGAAAACGTGCTCTAGACTAAGATATTATGAATAGTTTTCGCATTCTATTCTCTAGTTTCGCTGTATTTTAAATCGTTTACTTCAGAAATTACCGGTTAATTCCCTTATTTATATATATATATATATTAGGTATTATATACTATAATCTCTCACCTTCAATATATATATATATAACGTATACGTATATATATATATATTATAATATATATATAGTATATATATATATATATATATATATATATACTATACTATTATATATTATATATATATATATATATATGTATATTATATATATACTATATTAATAATATATATAGATATATATATATATCATATATATATATATACTATTATATATAATATATATATATATATATATATATATATCATATAGATAGTATTATATATAATAATATATTATAGTAATAATATAATATATATATATAGTATATACAGTATATTATATATATTTATATATAGTATATATATTATACTTATATTATATATATATAATATACTATATATATTATATATTACAGAGAGAGAGCAGAGAGAGAGGGAGAGAGAGAGAGAAGAGCAGTGTTAAGAGTTAAAATTTTTTTTAAATTTTTTACTCACACACATATATATGTATATTATTATATATATATATAATATACTAATTATAATATATATATAATATATATATATAATTATATAATTATACATTATATATATAATATATATATATATGTTATATATATAATATATATAGACTATATATATATATATAATATATATTATATATCATATAGTATATAGTTATATTATATTATATATAATTATACTATATATATACTATATTATATATATATGTATTAGTGATGCAGGTAACATCCGCATCCACATCCGCATCCGCGGAGCATCCGCAATTATTAAAGATTCCGCATTCCGCATCAGCATTGCGCGCTTTGCCCTGCGGATGTTCCGCGGATATTTATTGTCGAGATTTAATAAAGAATTTTATAATAAAAATACTTAAGATGATTCTCAACGAAATTTAATGTGAGAGACATGGGCTCGACTCAACTGTGTAATGATGACTCATGATCTCACATCATAAAGGTTCATAAATTATTTGATCACAGCCGTCACATGAGATTAGGATACAAAGAAAAATCAGCGCTCTACAGGTTCTGTCTCCGATGTAATATAATATTAATCTCAACGCTAAGGAAGATTTTGAACCATCTTCAAATGAAATAAGGTGACGGTTTAAAAAGAATGAAAGATGTAATAACTAGAGCTAAAATACCGCTTTAGTTCATGTGGAGATTAATTGACTTCATCACTATTGCAAACCTTACTTGATCCCGTTATAAAGGCAAGATTCTTTTGCAACACATACTTAGAATAAGTTAAACGTCACTGCTGTTGCAGTGAAAAACGTTCAATCGAATAAGTCTATTATCGCCAACTCATTAAAAGGAATAAACGAAATCTACAGAACCAACACCTTCTACAAAGTAAATCAATAACATATTTACTGGTAAGAATTTCAACAGTCAAGTAGTGATGAAGAAACACACACGCATTGCAAAAAGATGTAGTGCAAATTGCATTGAAAACCTATCAACAAAAAAATAAGACCACGTAGGAGTTACATCAGTGGTGGAAAGTTCAAGCAAATGCTTTACCCACGTTAAGCTAAATTGCAAGGAAATAATTTGGTGTCTCCAACTAGCTGTTCCAAGTGAGCAGAGTATTTAGCAAATGCTGGCTAATGTATGAGTGTGAAAGAGAAACAGACTCTCAGCAGAAAAAGCATAAATTGATGTTTCTCTCAAAAGCACAAACTCTCGGTATATTTGAATTTATCAATACAGGTCAAAACATATATTATTGTAAAATCTCTTTCTTATTAAGGCGGAGGAGATGGAAAGAGGTTGGTGGGGTGCATTTGAGTGGGTCCCCAGTCCACATCCTGTAAACAATTATATTAATAGACTGTGGCTAAAACTCGAAATATATATATATAGTATATATATATAACTATATACTATATATATATATATATTATATTATATTATTAATTATAAATATATATATATATATATATAATATATAATATTATATAGATATATATATATATATCATATTATATATATATATAGATATAAGTATAATATATATATATATATATAGGCATATATATATATTATATATATAGTATATATATATCTATATATATATATCTATATATATATACTATTAGATATATATCATATATTATCAATACTATATATATATATATATATTATATTATATCCTATTATTATATTATATATATATAATATATATTATAAATATATAACTATATATATAGGCCTATATATATATATATTATATTAGTATAGTATAACTATATATAGATACTAATATATATATATATATAATATATATCATAATATAGATAGATAGATATGTATATATATATATATATATAATATACTAATATTACTATTATTCAGACATTCCGCATCCGCATCGCGGATGTAAAATCAAAACATCCGCATCCGCTATCGCATCGCGGATTGGAAAAAAATGAACATCCGTTTGCCATTCATAAATATGTATAATATATATATATCTTATTTTTTTTTTTTTGCTATATTATATATAGTATATTATATAGATATATATATATTATAAATATATATTATAGTATATATATATATACTATCTATCATAGCAAAATTAAACCCTTAATTAGTTCACCCTTTGTTGTTTTAATTCATTGATTAGAGAAATTCCATTCAAGACATTTAAAATAACTATACTCTTGCTAAAAATAAATAAACTGACCTGAGAGGTAGCATGTAAAGTTGGTTCAGGGTAAACAGAAAGAGAAAAACTGTAACAATGTATATAAATGGTAGATATGCTGTCTTTGAGTTGGGTAGAAAACAATTGGAGAGGTAGTAGAGGATTTCATTAATTGGGGAAGTGTAATCTAAATATATAAAAGAGGAGCTCAGAGGGATTTGACAAAGAGAGTAAGTAAAAGAAGAGTAGCTTTTCTACAGTTGGATAAAATTTGGATCATGGCAATTAACAGAAAGACAAAAACTATGAATTTTCCAACAGTAAGTTAATCGAGTATTTTGAATGATCGGGAGTGAATTTCATGGAGAGTAACAGGTGAGCAATGGGATAAAGTTCAGGTATCTTAAGTGTCTCAGGTAAGATGGCCAGAGATTAATTTTGAATGAGGTATTGCGAAGAGGACCGGACAGCAGAGTGTTGAGAAACAGACTGGGAAGGGCAAGTGGAGATGGGTGAAACACGCTATGAGACGACCGCAAAGATATTTGCAAGAACTGCAATGATGTAAAATCACAAGGAAGAAAAAGAAGAAACAAAAGCAAGCAATGACATGAGAAAATCACTATTGAAGTGATTCAAAGAGAATTTGGAAAAGCTTGGATGAAAATTAAAGACGGTCGCAGCCAAAGGACGAGATTGTGAGTCAAAACGAAAAACCTATGCTCCTTCGAAAAGTAGAAATAAGCAAGTAAATAAATCAAAAAATAATAAAAACATCATTATTTGAAGTCTCGTTTAGTTAAAAAAAAATAATTGACACTTTGAGGAAATTTAATTTTTACTTGAATGTAAGTCTTTATATGGGTAAATATTGCAATAAAATAAGTATCTAGACAGTTAAACTATGTAGAACGAAGACCCCAAATATTGGATGTTATAATACCTAATAAGACTCATTAAATCATTTTTTTCGTGACAATGTAGGTTTCCAAATATTAGCTGTTTGGGAGTGATAAACTTAAAAGTGTGCGACGATTGCGTAAATTAATTTTACATCGGCATAACTCTCTCGACGCAACTCAAGAATTATAGTATGATATTCCGTTTTGGATCATAAAAATAAAGATAATGTAGATTTGTTATGTAGTAATTAAATTAATTTTTTTTGAGTTGTGCCAAAACATGCCAAGCAGTGTAGTATATATAATTATATATATATATATATTATATATATATATTATAATATTAGATATATATATATATATATTATATATCATATAATATATATATATATATATATATATATATATAATAATATTATATATTATATACTATATATATATAGATATTTATATATTATATATATAAAATATATCTATTATACTATATTATATAATATATAATATATAATATATACTATATATATATATATATTCTATATATTATAATAATATATATATTATAGTATATTATTATATATATATATATATATATATAACCGTTATATATACCGTATATATATATAGATAAGTATATATATAATATATATTATTATAACATTGCCTCACAATAGGGGCCCGGTACCGTGGTTTCACATGTCCAAGAGAGCACTCTCTCCAACACCCGCCACCGCCCAGCGCATCCGACGTGCCAGCCAACAACAGTATTATAACTTCCACCCACATAACCCGATACCCTAGCGATTACCACTGGCCATATCCCGCTGTAGCTCAACCTAGTGCGACCCGACCGTCTTCCCTCCTGCCGATGCCACCCGCCCAATTATATCCCCCTAGTGAATACGATCCTTTTAAAAATACCCACTCTCGCGCCCGACAGATATCCGCCATCCATCCAGGCACATCACAGGTCAAACCAGTCCCGCAGGACTCGGGATGGGTGTGTGGTTGAGTGGGCCTTTTCGTGAAATTCTTTTTCCATTTGATGAATTACAGTGTCCCAGTTATAGAGAGGAAACAGAATGTAACGTCTGGGGAAGTAGGATTGGTAATTGGGAGGGACGGGTGAGGAGTTTTGAGTCAAGGATATTAGGATTCTAATTCGTAAAGTATGGTTGCCTCGGGGGTCAGAGGTAATCTATACCATTGGCTGTGTGGGGCGTTGAAATCGCCTCGAGATGAGATTGAATGTATGTGTTAAAATGGATAGTGGGGCTTGTGAGTTTTGGGAGAGGATTGAGATGGTGTGAGGCGTAATATAGAATTTTAAATTTAATGGTCTTGTTTCAGGAGGAATGGAGCACGATTGCATTTTCATTGGCTCGTTGTCATTTGGAAGTTTCATTAGTTTATTAACATCTGTTATCAGCATCAGTGTTAAAGAGTGATGCAGTCCGGAACGTGGATGAATGCTCATAACCGGAGAATCGTAGGGAGTGGGGTTTAGGGAGAGGAGCAGCTGCTGATATGCATGGCTATGTGCGAATGTTATATATGCTTAAGGATATTAGGTTAAGTTCTACAGCTTCCCCTTATTGTATAGCCTTTAAGTATTTAATTGTTGTAATATTATATAGAGAGGTTTAGTTATAGGAGGGGAGAGCTCTCTCGAATCATCAGTGGTAGTTAACCAAGTGCACAGGCAGAAACCCTTGTTATTTCTGGATCACACTTCGAATATGCGAGGCCCAGTATCAGTGAATTCCACTACACCGCGGCACTTTACAGCATGGATGCTGTTTAATCCGACTCGTTGTTGAACAGCATTGACTGGCTATAACTTTACTACGCATGTGGACACCGGGTTTTCTCTCGACGATCCTACCGACCGAAGAGAAGCCAGTCCCTCAACCAAAGAACAAAGAAACAGATAGAAAAGAGATAGGATTGGAAGAACAAGTTGTTGAATGAAAGAGTTAATGATGACAGAAAAACAAAGCAATTTTTGACCTGTGGGCCCGGCGTCAGTGCTCCAGTTCATCAGCTGACTCCGGGTGAGGGGCTAGTATATATATATATAATTAATACTGATATATATATATATATTCATATATATATATATCTAGATATATATATATATAAAATATATATATAATATATATATATAATATACTTATATATATATATATATATATATTCTTCACCTTCCTCTTTGCCCAAGATTGGGGGTAAGGTGCACAGCATCGGAAAAGAAAAAGCAGTAGGAGAACATGACAAACGCTGAAATGGAAAGCACCTTACTCTCACCTCCTCTCATGTTACCATTAATTAGTTGAGAGCTCGTCACAGACAGAAAATCCACCCTATGAGCAATCATGCGGTACGCACGACCCTCATATGTAAATCGTCCATAATGTAAGGGTTCACTCCCCTGGCCCAGGTGGGGCCACAACCATGCCCCAACATACAAAACCCCGCCATTCCTCTCCTATCCAATGCATCTTTATTCTCGCCTCTCCCAAACTCATATTTCTCTCCTTCAGGAATTCTTTCATCTCAATCCACTTTCTCTTCGTCTCCCAGCGGTGGTTCCCAACACACTCACCACTATACATGCCGCTTAACCCACCTACTATCATTCATCCTTTCCACACATGACAAACCATCTCAACATACTTTCATTTCTGTATTCTCTCATTTACCCCTTTCTTCACCAAAACCACACACTTCTCTAAACTATACCCTCCAAAACGCTTTCTTACACAACTTCCAACATTCAATCAATCCACCTCATTTCATATATAAATAATGAGTCACAGAAGATCTTACTCTTCGTCAGCGATTTCGAACTTTGGACTCCGCGTTGCTGAGATAACAACAACCGGACTGCTCTAAACACGTAGCCATCCACGTCCCCCAAAAACAAAAAAAGAACGCTTCAAACGAAGTTTTTAAAGCACCCTGTTCCCATCCCATTTATATAATAATATATATATATCATATATTCAGCGAGTACATCGACGACAGGATCCCGGACGGCGCCCGGGTCATACAGGCGGAGAATATCTTTGTTTGCTAACACCTTTATCTTTTACTCTTAACACATCTCCATCTATCTTTTCTGCTGTTTCTTCTGTCGTGGTGATGGATGCTGGCTTACTTCGTACGTCGGACGCGACGTAAAAAACCCAGGTCCCCCATTTAGATATTGCCCCACTATGCCAACTAAGCAGTAGGACTAAACACATCCCGAAGCAAAAGCTGTACCCTCGGGTGGGCTTCACCCTGACCCTGTCCGCCATCTCCCAAACGATCTCCCCACAGATCAACATCAGCTATTTCTGCGCAATATGCAAACCTCCCACTAGTATTCAAAACCCCCCCTCCCCAAAACTAACCCCCTAACTCTCAATATACTACAATTAAATATCAATGGCCTAACCAATAAATCTATAGAACTCAACCACTTCCTTAAAAAACATAATATCCATATAGCCATCATTCAAGAAGCTTCCCTCCCCCAAAATACCCCACTCCCCACGTTTTATGGTTATGACGCCATCTACTCCCCCTCCCACCCACCCCAACACTCCCTCCTAACACTGATCCAGAACAACATTACTTACCACAACACAACCCCCGACACCTCCACGCTATTACCAAACGCACTAATAACAATTCCCAAAATCCTGTTCCTCCTCTTGAATAAACCACCTATTAATATCGTCATACTCTAATATTCGCCAAGCCTCCCACTTCCCCAAAACCCCCCCCAAATAACCTCACTCCCCCCCCTAACACCCTTAATCCACTCATACTCCCACAATCTTCAATCCTGAGGAACGACTCTAGGGAGAACTTTTAATGTCACCAACACTGCCCTACGGTACAATAGACACCCCTCTGACCCTCTGATGCAATCATTCCCTTAACGAACAAATCCCAATATCCTTAATTCAAAACACCTCCCCACCCGAATCCCTCCCCAAGTCAACCAATCCCCAACTTCCAAAGACGTCACATTTTGTTCCCCCTCCCTTCACCACTTACTTACTTGGGACACCATTACTGACCTACAATCGGACCACCTTCCTATTCTTATTTCCCTAAACTCCCCCCATCAACCCCCCAAAAAAAAACTTTACATTACACTAACTACAAAAAGCAAACTGGCCCGCATATACTAACTAATTATATTGAAACTCGCATTAACCCAACACAAATCCACGACATAACATCCCTTCTCACTTCCATCACTCACTTAAACAAAACAATTATCAAATCTGCAAACCTTCACATACCCAAGGGACACAGAAAATCATACAATCCCAAACTAAACCCGAACATCAGCCAACTCAAACAAAGAAACTCCCTTCGAAAACTCAATCCATATACCCCCCACATCTCTAACCAAATAACAAACCTAAACACCCAAATCACTAACCTCATAACCACCAACACCACTAAAAAATTCTCTGAATACCTTCCAACAAAACATCTCACGCAAAGACAATAAAAAAACCTGGCAAATCATCAAAAAGTTAAACAATTCACGAAAACAACCCCCACCATCTCACGAATCCCCATCTTTACCCAACAACTATGAAGTCTCCCCTTAATATATATATATCAGACAAGCTCGCTTAAACATTACGCTAAATCTCCCGCAAACCAACAATCCCGATAACAGGAAAATCATTATAATTATATATATATACAATTTAAGAGAAAACTCAAACGAATCTCAACCCCATACCTCCATTCACAACAATCATTGATAACAGAAACCATTAAAACCCTCAAAAAATCAACAGCACAGGTCCAGACTCAATATCCAACCTGCACATAAAACAGTTGGGAGATAGTGCCAAGCTGTGCTATTACATGACATCTTCAATAAATCCTTGGCAACTCGACACATATTTTCTCCCAGGAATTTCGAAACAGAGAATTACCATGATCCCTAAAAACATCAAACCAAAAAATGACCCCAACTTCCCCTTCCTTCCTCATCGCCCCCAATTTCTCTTTCTGTTGTTTCCATGCATGGAAGAGTTGTTTGTCTGGTTGTAGAAATTAATATTAAATTAAAAGTTTACACATATATGCTATATCCTCTCCCAAGACTCCAACACGATTTGAAAAGCAACCAACTCATACAACCACAGCCCTCACTCCTTATATACATCATTAAACGAGCTTCAACCAATCACCTTCCCATAATCCTTATACTCACAGCAATTAGACA
>JABUQX010092701.1:30000-32952 GCA_015478945.1 Trachelipus rathkii
AAAAATTATTACCAACCTTTCCAATACTAAATTATTTTGAGAACCACAGTTTACTTAAGGTCCATTTTTATTATTACTATTATTATTATTATTCCTCGCAGGGGGTATTGATTCTTATTATGGTGTTATGCTCTTGGTTACAACCTAGAGCATGGCATAGTGATAAGAACCAATACCTGGGGGGGAGGGACTTTGTGAATCCCTCCGGCCCCAGCAATAGTATGTTCATTTGCATGTTGTGCATTGGCATGTGTCACATATGTAATCTTTCAGTTCTCATAATTTCCTCTTATTTTTCATATTAATTTTTTGTTTTTCTTTTCAATTCTCTCTCTCTCTCTCTCTCTCTCTCTCTCTCTCTCTCTCTCTCTCTCTCTCTCTCTCTCTCTCTCTCTCTCTCTCTCTCTCTCTCTCTCTCTCTCTCTGTATTTTTTGTTTCTCTCTCTCTCTCTCTCTCTCTCTCTCTCTCTCTCTCTCTCTCTCTCTCTCTCTCTCTCTCTCTCTCTCTCTCTCTCTCTCTCTCTCTCTCTCTCACTCTCTCTCTCTCTCTCTCTCTCTCTCTCTCTCTCTCTCTCTCTCTCCCTCTCTCTCTCTCTCCCCTCTCTCTCTCTCTCTCTCTCTCTCTCTCTCTCTCTCTCTCTCTCTTCACAGCCCCTTGGGCTATCCGGTGGCTCTTCCCGCATGGGTCTTCAGCCCATGCACTTGAAAAAGCTTTAAAGAGTTGAAGACCTCCCCCCAATCACATTAAGAAATGGGTCCTCTCGTTCAAGCTAGTATCCGGAATCAGAGGTCCATCTTGTCATCCTTAACGTATCTCGAAAACATCCCTCTTATTTCCACTCCAGATAAAATAAGAAACATATCCAAAGGCACTATTTATTATTTATAACAGAAAAACGAAGATATTGCTGTCATTTTAAGAAATCTCCAACAGAAAAGATTTCCCGCTACAAACGTTTATAGATTTCTCCATCTTTGGGACTCGCCTGATACCCCAAATCCTCGTTTACCGTTAACTTTTAGTACCCCTCATCCACCTTCAAAGGTGAAAATAGGATTTACAAGCTACAGTGTTCGTATGTTTATTCCCCGACTCAAACGTTGCTTTAAATGCCAACGGTTTGGTCATCCCCTAAAATACTGTAGGGGACCGCATGACATATGCCCAGTCTGCGGAGAATTTCACATTCCCTGTGAAAACACACTCACACTGCAAAAACTGTGGAGGACCCCACAGTGCCTCTTCCTTAAAATGCCCATCTCACCTGTTTGAACAGGAGGTTTTGGGAGATATGTACCGTACAAAAATTGAGCAGGAGAGATGCCACTCACCAGCTCAAAGACAGATATCCCACAAGACAAAGGCAATCTTATGCTACAATTGCAGCATCCCCCCTGCCTTCGCGTGTTAATCCACCGACACAACTCCATTCCAGTAGAACTCTTTCCCTAAATTCTAGCGAAACTCAAACAGTTACTGCAACCTGCCCACCTGCATTGCCTATACTACCGACTTCTCGAATAAATCAAAAGCAACCCTTGATCTAATCTCCCGTCCGAAATGCAATCAACAACCCTACTCCGAGTACTAGTTTTCAACCAACTAACAGTGAAACTTAAGTTGGTTCATCCAAAACAAAGCTTGAAGAGCACTTCCTGCCAAGACACTCTATCCTATTCCTTCCCGATGAGTTCGCCATACTCGCGTAAGAGACCTGCATCAATGTCCCCGAATGTCTCCCACCGTTACTCAATTTCCTGAAAAAGATGTTCCTAAGCACAAAGAAAAGATTAATCACCAAGCTAAAGATTATTAGCTAAAATATAAAACATCCGAATTTCTAAAGCAAAACAACACTGACCCCAGATGTAAAAGATGCAACTCAGAAGAGACCTCGCCATAAGTCTGTCTATTTATTTCTGAGACAAAAGCAGCAACTTCAATGGATTTTACCCAAACCATCACAACTATTGAAAACCCTACCAACCAAATCTCTGATATCTTGCAGGATTATTCCAGCTCTTCTGAATCCTCCTATAACTCCTCTTCCGAATTTCCTACCTCAGCACTCCTTAAAGGATTCTATGCCTTCGTGGATGAAATGAATCATAGTTCCCAAATGTAGCCTGATGAGACTACCCACTCTCTCTCTCTCTCTAATGCTTTTGCGTTTCCGAGAGAGATAAATGGAAAACCGTTCAAGGCAAACACCGCAAGCGCTTCAAGCTTTCTAAATCTGTTGGTGGCACGAAATGGACCCAGAGGTTCCCCATCTTAGCCCAAATTGTCCAGTTTTCCAAAATCATCCACCTAAGGACTAGAGACAAAGTCTCTAACGTGAGACCTCCGTAACCCAACGGATCCCATGTTGAATCCCAATATCGCAACTCCAACTTCTTTGTAAAAAAAAGTGACACTTTTAAGGTGTCAAATGCTTACACTGCCTCCATGGAAAAATTCCCATGTTCTCCACCTATTTCTAAATCTTCTTGCTTGGCAGATGCGGATATCGCTTCCATTCGTAAACATGAGCATTTTGGTTGAACTCAACTTACTTCGTATTCATGGCGAAGCCCCCCCCCCCCACCAAATACCACTGAAAACTCTCCCTCAAAACCGGTCGTACAACCCTAATCTCTGTTGCACGACTTTTCCTTACCACCAGGATTTGTTGCTCCTCCTCATCGAGACCCACTTCTCAGCCTTTCCTCCCCATCTGAATCCGCTTCCAACATTACCCCTAGCCACATAGAGACATTTGTCTCGAAAAAAACATCTTCATAACATTTATAACAATATAAAATGACCACCTTCTTCAATGGAATTGTCGTGGTTACTACTCTAATTTTGAAAAACTTGTTCGACTAATAAATCGGCACACGAAAACGCTAAAAGCGTTTCAATGATAAATGCGAAACGATAAACACCCACTTCCGAAAACTGACGAAGCG
>JABUQX010092702.1:10000-13310 GCA_015478945.1 Trachelipus rathkii
ATATGCAACAGCAAGTTGTAGGTATAAAGCGTCCACGCGATCATATTTTCACACACATTTTTCTCCTCAAAAATGTATAGGGCATGTGTTGTAAAGTGTCTGCAACAATCATGTTTGGTTTGACATTTGGACTAACTAAAATTTGATGACGTTTTTTTATCATTAAATAATAAATCACTGGAGTGTTATTATAATAAGATGCAATTTAATTTCTTTAATATTTAATCATATTAAATTAAAGAATAAAAAATAATAAATAGTTGCACACTAACTGTAAGTTGTACAAAATGGTGGTTGCGCAAACCTGCAACCAGGCCACGAGCCGCCCCTGATATATATATATATATATATACTAAAAGGATTGAATTTTTTTTCCTAACTATTTTTGGATGCAATTCAGGAAAGAATGAAATTACCAAAATGAGAAAAGAAACGAAACGGGAATACAGCTGAGAAAATATATTGCTAAATGACTTAACAAATATTTCTTTTTGTGTAAATTGGGCATAGTAAATTATATTTATAAGCAAACAATTCGATTTATTATCTATATTATAATTTTTCAAGATATTTACTGTAATTTGTTAAATGTCATAGGAATAGAATAGATAGATAGATAGATAGATTAGATAGGATAGATAGATAAGATAGATAAGATAGATTAGATAGATAGATAGATAGATAGATAGATAGATAGATAGATAGATAGATAGATAGATAGATAGATAGATAGATAGGTACAGCCTGTTCATTGTTCTCTGACTTTGCGAAGATACTTTAATACAGTAGGACTATGACACAAATTGGGATGCATGAAATTGAAGGAGTATTTTGTTCCACAGAATGGCTGACCTGTAACGGCCCTTTGGGAATGATTGGACCGCACTGCGAGGCTCCTTTTTTGTAAACTGTAATCGAAATAAAAAAAAATTCCATAATTAAAATTCAATTAAAATTAAATAAATTTTACATATTAATTAAATTATTTAAATTTTAATTCACAGTCTAATATTTGTGAATTGTTTTAGGAGTTCCATTCCGTATTTAAGCTCAATTACATACTTTGATATATTATTAAAATATAATGACTAACAAACCAATTAAATCGAAATTTAGAATGAAAAATGAAATTTTTTTAATAGATTTATTTTCAAAAACCCTACTCAAGCAAAGTAAATTTCTAAGTATAAAAACACTATTTATCAATAACAAATTTCAAATACCTAAATATAAACCAAATAATGAGGTTACATTCACAAAATAGAGAACTAATAAGGTGGCATTCATCCAAATTTGGTTTACAAAACTTCCACTACCTTCCCCGAGTTTCGAACTCCCTATTTGCTTGATTAAGAATTTTCTGTTATATTTAACAATTAATTTATCTTCTTTGAAAGCTCATTTAAATGCGATGATGTGTTTGGTATTTCTTTCCAGCAGTCAATAACTTCTTACAAAGGAAATTTGAAAAATATTTGAGTCAATATTTATTTTAAGGTATAAGAAGAATTATACATACACACACACGCGCGCAACAAACACACCTCCATACACACACACCACACATATCTCTCTCTCTCTCTCTCCTCTCTCTCTTCTTCTCTCTCTCTATATATATATTATATATATACTATATTATATATAATATATATTATATATATATTATATATATATATATTATATATATATATATATATATTATATATATATATATATATATATATATACATATATATATATATATATATATATATATATTATATATATAATATATATATATATATATATATATATATAATAATATATATATATATATTATATATATCTATATATCTATATATATATAATATATATATATAATATATATATAATATATATAATACATATATGTGTATATATTATATATATATATATATATATATATTATATATATATATATATATAATATATAATATATATATATATATATACTATATATTATAATATATATATATATCTATAGTTATATTATATATATATATTATATATATATATATATATATATATATATATATATATATTATATATATATATTATATATTATATATGCACCGACATCCTCATCCTTAATATTTAATCATCATCATCATCATATCATCATCCATCATCATCATCATCATCATCATCATCATCACTCACCTTCTCTCCCCAAGAAAAGAAACAGAAAAGTAGTAGAAGAATATGATGCAAGTCGAAAAGAAAGCCCAGCCTTACCGCTCCCTTTATACCTTCTAGCGAGAACTCGTCGTAGTCAGAAAATCCACCCTATAGCTTCAGGGAACGGCGACGGACCCTCACTATGGCATCTCGTCATTGTAGGGTTAATCCCTTGGCCCAGGTGGGCCACATAATACCCCGCCATTCACTCCTAGTATGCACCTTTCTTCTCGCTTCTGCCAAACTCACATTTCTCTCCTCCAGGCATTCCTTTACTGACTCAATCCACTTCTTTCTTCGGCCTCTCCCAGCCGTCGATTCCCAGCACACTCACCACTATCATCGGTTAACCAACCGACTAACATCCATCCTTTCCACATGGTCAAACCATCTCAACGTATTTTCATTTATTCTCTCATTTATCTCTTTATTCACACCACATATCTCTCTAATACGTTCATTCCTCATTTTATTAATTATTCTCACACCTAACACGCCCCTAAGATTGTCCATCTGAACACATTGTATTTACCTCTTATTCCAGACCATTGTCTCACTACTATACATTAACACAGGTAACATCATACCCTCATGTAAGACCCACTAGCGCACTCAAAGACTTGTTCCCTTACATCCACCAACGATTTAATTGTTTTTAACCACCTTCCTGCCATTCACAATTTTCTACTACACTCTGTATCCCGTTCCCGTTCATCCAACATATCTCCTAAATATTTAAACTCACACACTTGTTCACGCAGCTCACATCTGACATCACTTCACACGAGACTGTCTCACTCGCTAACTATAACCTATAAACTTTTAACTACGTTTTACTTTCAAACCACTCCTTGTACATACCCTGCCAAATCTCTCTACCAATCCTCTCATAACTCTCTCAGATTCACCACACAAACCAATCATTCTCAATATATATAATAGGTGGGGCCGAAAGGCACCTCCACTGCTCTTCCTTCTCCATCATTCTAACACATCCCCTGCCACCCGTAATCTAATTCTTTCATAACCAACTATAATATATATATTAATATATATAATTTATATATATTATATATATATATATATATATATAATTATATATATATATATATTA
>JABUQX010092703.1:0-31422 GCA_015478945.1 Trachelipus rathkii
CAACAACCAAGAGAGGAGAGATATATGAAGATTTTAGATGCAATATTATAACATTTAGATTTATTATATTTTAAAATATGATATCTGAATAGATTTACCTAGTCGGTATTTACTATATACAATTATAATATTCTCATCCTATAGATTTTCGAATTTCCGTTCTCTAGGTACATTAGCTCCATATTATTAGTTTCTGAGTTTTTAAACTTCCATAGAGATATAAAATAGATTTTTGTTCACGCTCAGAAATATAAGTACTGGGACTAGTTTAATATATAGGTATATAATAATTTATTCATATGGTGACTTCGCAATTTATTTTATTCTCTTATGGGTTTCTCTATACAGTATTGTATTCTAATATTAAATAACCTCGCGGTCTATTGGAATGTGGATATACAGTATTTATACATATTTATGCAAACGTGTAGGAGCAAATGAAGAGCGATTTTCCAAGACTTGATGGCTTTCGATGTTGAGAGATATAAAAAAATTGCAATTCTCGAAAATTTCGACTCAGAGTAATTGTTGTAACCAAAGATGAAGAACAAGGAGGCCACTAAATATGAAAATATTGGCGTATACTTATTGTCGTCTAGATTACCAGCAACTTATTATCTTAATGAGTGAAATTTACTAAATAACTTTTCGTGTTATCAAAGATACTTACTTCTGATAATATAATTTAATTATTATTAATATTGTTTTCAAAATAACTCAGTAGATGCAATGTAATCAAATTAATCATGCAAAAATATATTATTCACTCGTTATAAGATTTTATATATATATTTGAAATTTTATGTGGGAATAATATAAAATAAATGTTTTGAACTCACATGTATATCACTTATTGGTGGGAAAGTGCATACAGACATTAATTTTTCGATACTACAGAGAGGGAATTCACTTCCTAAATTCAGTTAAAGGCAAGTGACACACCGTGAATAAATGAGCTATTAAAATGTATGTATAACTTCATATTAAGGACAGGAAAGCTAAACAAACTTGGCCATAATAATGACTTTACCAACGATCGCTTTAATCAAGCGCGTTATACTTAGTACGATTAAAGTCTGGTTAAGAGAGTACCATTAGAATAATATGAATATAAACATGCTTGGAAAAGTGATGATAAAATGCAATTTTTGTGTATCTGACTTATACCATTAAGAGATAATATTTCTTTTTTTAGGGGAATTTTATTATTATTATTATAAAGACTTGTAATTATTTCAGGTATTAATAATTGTCCGATCAAAATATTAAAACGTACGGAATACTTGATAATCTTATTTATTTACAGTCTAATTTTTAATTTCTTTAAATTTTATATATTTTTCAAAATAATATTTTTTTTATTATTAAGTGATTACATTGGAAATTTTTATAATATTTAACAATATGCAAATTTTGAACATAGACTGTAAGGTAGTACAGTTATATATGATCTAGTAATGGTACTTTAAAGGAGATTCATAATATTAAGATTAATACATTCTTAAAAATTATAGTATTTCATATTCCAGTATATGTTTTAAATTACATGTTTGGGTATCTATCTGTGTGTTACATGAGTGTACTATTTCGAACGTGCAAATTTATGTTGCCCAAAAGTAATAGTACACAACATATAATATGACATTTTCAGTTATATAAATAAAAAAAGTTTTTATCTACATTTCAACTAACATTTTCTTAGTTGACTTTAAAAGCTTGTGTATATCATTCTAACCTGTGGTTAAAGGAAAATGCCCTCATATTTCTTGTAACATAAAAGTTATTTAATTTACATTATGTTTTGAACTAATAACGTTATAAGAGAAAGCTGTAGCTCCATATTAAGATAAAAGAGATGAGATATTTGTTTGTTTATTAACCATAAATCTGTACAACTTTGCTTATACAATTTCGATCGTAGGCATAATCAAGTCTTTGGCTTTCTTTCGAACAGCCGTATGAATATTTTATGAATTTTTGATTGGCTATATTAATTATGGTAGCTTTATATATGGAAATATCTCGACCCAGTGTCAAACACTGTATTGTTTACATACTTTTCTTTTCGATATCTATTCATTCTTCCAAAGTTTTGACTCCATGCTTTATTGACAGTGATATTTTCTTAATCTATTATAATCGTAAAAAAGGTAAAATTGTAAAGTTGTTTGATTTAGTCATCCTTTCAAGCTAAAGTCTTTATCATAGTGAATGCAGTCAGTTATGTTTATAATGTATTTTAATTTTTCAGCTCGAAGTGAGTATCTTTAAGGTATTCGACCGGGCAATTAATATTACACGAATTATATTTAAGGCCATTCCTTATGTTTATAAGGAGAAATTCTCACGCACAATCATTCATTGGTGGCTACTATTTTTAATAATTACACATCTGAATATTTTTAGATTATGAAGTTAACGATATCTATCAATACCCTAAAATATAAGCCGCTTCTTCTAATAATTTTGCTAATTATACGAGGTTCATCTATGTACGCACTGAATCCTATTTGTGCTGATTAGTTTGTTCCGATCAGATCAACACGTGTGTATTTTGGTGGGGTTTGGCGTCCTCTGATCTAGTTTCTATATTTATATTTAAACTATAATAAAAGTCTAAATGTTTACAATATCTCCAGATTTTTTTACTACACAGACTTATTATGGCACAGGAGTTAGATTCATTGAGTAATATTACTAAGGGACGTCTATTAGTTTAACGAAGTAGTTTCTTGTGTGATATTTATTAATATCTAGATAACTGCATACTTGCATGTGTGTGATGCTTTACGATAATAATATAGGTGATATATATACGAATATTTATATAAATAAGGTCTCTTTTAGAGGTTATCAAACGAAATGAATCAATGAAATAGGGATATATTTTTCTTATTAATTAATACTATGCTAATTTATTAGTACATTAAGTTATAAGCTGGAAAAGGAATTAAGATTATTTCCTATTATATATATATATATATATATTTTAATATTTAATATATATATATATATATGTAATAATATATTATATATATATATATATATTATATTATATATATATTAATTATATATATATATATATATATTATAATATATATAATATATAATCTTATATTGTATGCTTATATAATTGTATATATTATCTATGTTATATATATAATATATTATAACTATATTAATATATTTTATATTATATATAATTATATAATAATATATATATATCTATATATATATAATATAATATTTATATATATATTAAATAATTAATTATATATATATATATATATTAAATATATATATATATATATATTACTATTATTATATATATATATATATATATATTATTATATTATTGTATATTAGGTGTATATTACTAGTACAAATCTATACGAAAGACACATAGTATATGTAACTAAAACTATATAAGACTTAACAACGATAAAATTAATATTATATTTATTAATATTATTTAATCTAGATGATATCATTTTTTAACCTACCTGATGAAATTAAAAAAAAAAAAAAATATACGTAATTTCTAAATAAAATTTATAATAAATTGTTAAAATGTTGTAGGTAAAATTAGTATTTTTTGTATAGAATAACGTGAAAGAAGCTTCTGTGTAACTCCGTGAAGGTAATGAGCGCGCAAAAGTTGCCAAATATTTGATAATTTTTTTCTTTTCTTAACATTAAAGTGATACCACGGTGGATAAATAAAAGAAGCTATGGATACATGAGTTCCTAGGGGTTTTATCTATTAGGACTTATATTAGGGGGTGTGAGAATCAGATATACTAGGGTAGGGTAATTATATCGTGTCCCTCATTATATGTCCTAGTCGGCTCGATAATCCACCTAAATAAGGAAATTTAAAAAGAAAAAAATAACATAATTTTTATTTTCCTAGAGTAAAATAATCATAAAACTATTTTGCACAACTTACTTTAGTCTATATATTGGATATTATTAACTTAGCAGGAATGGATAATGAGTCAGATGAGAGCATTAATCCATAAGCATTCGCCCCGACTAAGATTATACTAGTGAGATTAAAGTATAGGATGATGATGTTGATTTATAAACCATTATAAAATACATTTTGACAATACATCTACATTTTTTTTGTTTTATATTATACGATTTTAGTACGAGGCACAGATTTAATAGCATATAATTTGTTAAATGCTCTAAATATCGATATAAAATAATTTGAACTAATATATATTTTTTCATAATGTATACTCTTGCTTAGCTCTCTTAATATCTAAAGTAGAATAATGGCGGTGATATCACTAAGCGGGGAGATATAAGACATTGCGTTCTCCGATGGTTCGTCTATGATCGGATTTGCAATACTTATAGATAAGTATGCTTACGTAGGATGTGTAGAATTATTTTACCATTTAGATCGCAATAATTCCCCTTAAATTATATATTAAATATATATTAAATTAATATATATATATATTAATATATTATATATATATATATATATATAATATTATAATATATATTATTATAATATATACTATATATATTATATATATATACTATATATTATATTATATATACTATATATACTTATATAGTATATCTACTATATATAATATAATAATATTATATATATATTATATAATATTATATATATTTATATTATATATATATATATATCTTTGTGGCTGAACTAAGTAACAGATAATATTCATGTGATACTCTATATAATACCTATAGCATTGTCAAGTCACCATCAGAAAAAGTAGCCCTAAACTTTATTGATTCACTGGGGGTGCGTAAAACTGGCCTAACCTTTATTGATTCTACTGGTGGCGTAAATTAGCCTACCTTTGATTCACTTGCGTAAAGTGCCCTAAACTTTACTGATCCACTGTGCGTAACTAGCCCTAACTTTTACTGATCGACTGTTTAGTAGCTGGAATATATATATATATCTAATATATTATATATATATATATATATATATTATTATATATATTATATTATATTATATATATATATAATATTTTTTATCTATATATTTATATATATTAAATTATAATTTAATAAAAATTAATTATATTTAATAAATTATTAAATATTATTATATATTATTATTTATATATATATTATATATTATATATATATATTATTATATTATTATATATACTAACGGCAAAGTTAAACGAGTGCTACAACTGTTTTTGACCAACAGTCAAGAACATTGAAAGTTTTGGTACTGGGGTTGATCTTGTACAAAATGTACATAATGCAAGTGCATCGCTTATAGTGATACCTCCTATTGGCACAATAGTTTTGGAGTGAGACATGTATACGTCTTACTACAACCATGGCATTTTCAGTAAAATTTTAAATTTTTCTTCATTCTTACTATGACCATTCTTTTAACATTTCTCATTTCTTTTCTTGCAAAATTAGATTGAAATGTTATAAAAAAACTAGAAACTTCATCGTTTTTGGATATATCAACAAATACTTCATTTTCTAAACTTTACGCTGACAACTCCACTTAACACATCCGACGAATATAAACTTTGTAAGCATACTGATCCGATTTTTTTTATTTTCTCATATCTATTCAATATCGATTAACAATTAATCGGATTTATTTTTAAAATTCATTGTTCAATCCATAATATTTCGGAGTGGGATTAGTTTTTATTTTTTGCTGCCGAAAATAAATAAAGCTATATATATATAATTATATATATATATATATATATATGATATAATTATATATATAATATATATATAATATATATATATATATATATTATATATATATATATATATTATATTAGGGATGTACCGATAGTATCGGTATGGTAGATCGGCATTTTTGGGGGTATCGTATGGTTATATGGCGATACTTAGCGATACTCTCTTACTTTTTGGGGTAATATGAGAAACTTTTGATTCGAATAATAAATCTAGTTCGATATAGATAGTAGTATTAGGTTTTTTTTTTTTTTCCTGCTGATTTCCTTTTTTAACTAAGATTTTTAGCGTTTCTCCAACTTGGGCTTTTGCTTAACATTTTACCTATTTGGACAGCATTATTATAATTTATACAGATTTATCTTCTACTTTTTAGTTGATCAATAGGATTTTTTTTCTTTTTTTTTTACGTAATTTCGTGAGAGCGTGTGAGTGCGCGGTTGTTTTAAACTTTGGATTATTCATATTTTAGATATTTGCTGTAGATAGGGTTTTTATTTTTAAATTTTCAGGTTTTAAATTTAGTTTTAGCGTACGAATAAATTTTCTCATTTCTCCTTTGGTTTTTGTCATTTTGTTATTGTTTTTCTTTTTTTTTTTTATTGTCGTTGTGTGTCGCGTGTATGATACGCAGATTTGGCCACGCGTGCTTTCTTTTTTGACTTTACAGCGATCAATGGCTTGCACTCTAACTCTGCAACTCTGGAATATCACCTCTCTAACTCTACCCCTTATTTTATGCTCTTGTTGAGACCCAGATGGTAGATCATCTTCAACTCGTTTTAATTAGTCCAACTATAATTATTTCATAATTTCCGTCTGAAGGGTGGGAGTATTGGATATGTAATATAAGTACTCCTTAACACGACTCGAGATCTCGAATCTCCTAACTTCGGAAATGTTCTGTGGCTTAAAATCTTTCTTCCTTCTACTACATAATTCACTGTTATGGATACTGGTTTCTCCTTAACAGAAGATTTTCCATGATTTTTTGATTACATTACTACTTATGACGAGACTATTATCTTCTTTTCATCAAATACTGAGGATCCTCTATTTAGGAGATTTCAATGTATACAACATTGAATTGTTGGGTTCCTCTCATACTGATTTAGGTGGGGGGAGCCGATCATTCAGTATTCTCAACGATCTGGAGTAACTAATTAAGAACTACACGACATTCGGATCGTCCAACCTATTCTTAACACAATTGACCTATGTTTCACGCACTAGTCTTCTCTCTATAATACACCTTCGTCTTATCGGTAAATTGACACAACTTATATCTCTTAATTTTAATACTTCTTCTCCAATCCATCCTGCGCTATGCGGTTTTTCTGGCACTTTGATCGGGGCGTCGATTGGGGGCATTGCGTTGCTTCTACGCTAATATATTGGAGTGACTGCTCTGACTCTGAAGACGCTTAGCCGAAAAGTGGGAACTGTAATTTTTGATGGGATGAGCAGGTTCATTCTTCTTGGACTAAATTTTTTTTTCTCTCAAAATCCATGGTTCAATCGTGCTTGTTTCTGGCCATTCGCGTAGACACGTGCGCATCGGGTTGTGGAACAAATTCTCGTTCTCTATCACTCTGCAATTTTCATTTAGCTAGAATCGTTGAGGGGATATCTCGACGAGCAGAGGACTTTCATTAAAAGAACGTGCGCTGAAACACTCCTTGGTTCTCATACTGACAAATCTCTTTGGCCTCTTGCCAAAACAAATCTAACAACTTCTGTAAATCATCCTTTCTCTATTATTCGCTCTGATGATTCTGTTGGTAATTCTCCAACTAAGGCAATTGCATTTCTTTGGCCTCATATTTTCTCTAACTCAACCCTGGACGATTCTGGCAATTCCTCTTCTCTCCTTCCCTCTCAGGTGTCTTTGCTTTAACCTGTTATTTCATTTGACGGGTTGCAATGGGTCCCGGAAATTATGAAACGTTTTTGGAAGCGGCGGCCCGGTGTTCATTCCTCTCCGAGTTTTGAGGAAGTGGTGCTTCGTGCTGACCTCCCCTCTTCAACTATATTCCCTATGTCTCAATACTAGCCTTTCCCTCAGTGTTGGAAGAGTGCATATGTCCAACCTATTCGAAAAAAGGAACGCTTGATCCTTCTAACTATCGCCTATAGCTCTTACTTGTATTCTTTTTAAGATCTTTGAAACCCTTCTCATCTCACTTCTTAGATCATTGGAATTTCATTCCGCTTCTTTCCGATCGCCAGTAGGCTTTCGGCGCTCGAGGTCTCTACTGGCAGAATACTTTCCTATTTAACAGATTTATGGTTTTAGGAACCACGGGAAGACTTGTGTGGTGGCGCTTGACTTATCAAGCATTTGAACCGGGTATGGCACGCGTCATGCTCTCCAAGCTCCTTCCTTTGGGTTTCCTTTTTCTTTGCTTAATTATGTCTAGCTTTTCTTCTCAATCGTCATATCGGCCTGTTGCTGATGGGGCACTTTCTTCTTTTTCTGTCATAGTGGTGTTCCTGGGTTCTGTTTTATCTCTACTTTATTCTGCTTTTATCATGATCTACCTTGCACATCTAACTCCTATTCACTCCTATAATACGATGATCGACATTCATTCTTCACTCTTTCATTCTGCTTCCTCTTTTCTTCAAGAATTGCTTTCGCCTTAATCTTTCGATTCTATTTCGCTGATCTGGATAGAATTTCAGGGTTGGGTCGTCTAAAGCTTGTGAAATAATTCTTTAAAACACAACTTCTACAAATCTCCTCTCTAAGACTCTAACTTTCTATCTCTTTTGCGTTCTCTCGTTCCTGTTGAAATATAACATCTTGGCCTTAACATAAACAAAAAATGTATTGAAAACCTCAAATATAATGGTTGCTAGGGGGCCTCAAGAAACTGAGAGTTTTGTTTTAGACGCGAGACTTTTTTTTCTTCTTCTCAGTTACTCAGTATAAAGGGTCTTATCCGCCTTTTTATGGAGTACTGCTCTCATATCTGGGAGTGCTCTGGTTTCAAACCGGCTTTTGGATAGGGTCGAGTTCAAAGGCAAAAGACTTATAAACTGTCATGTACTTTCTAGTTCACTTACCCTTCATATTTGCGGCGCGATGTTGGTGCCTTTATCTTTCTTCTATAGGTACTAGTAGGCAAGTGCTAGAGGAAGCTTTTTAACTCGCGTACACACTTTACGACCCTCGTAGCAATAGGGTGCTGTGCGGACATGAGTTTTTGTGTTGATATTAGTAACTCAGACTAGTTCGCTGGGTGCTTCTTTCTTTCTGCACCTCTTGTTCTGTGGATTTTTCCCTCATCTGTGTTTCATACTCAATTTAATCTCCTCACTTTAAGCCTGTGTCTGTGCTCATCTTTGCGTAATTTGCGTTAGATGAATTTTTGAGGCGTTCACACCTCCTTGAATAAGGTTCTGTCCCGTGAGGGGGGTGATAATGGTACAAATAAATAAATAAAGGTTCTAATAGGAATTCATTAAGCTAGCTAAACCCCAAAGAATGGCATCTCCGAGGTGAACCATTATTCGAAGGAATTTATGCATAACCGAGGAGCTTGCTCGCTTTGAACAAAAAAAAAAAAAAAAAAAAAAAAAAAAAAAAAAAAAAAAAAAAAAAAAAAAAGTTTGCACAGAAGTGGAAGCGGCTTATACCCCTGGCAACAGCACTGATAGTGACGATGGTGGCTTTTCAGCAAATAAACCTACTGAAGATGAGGATTTGGATTTGTTAGACTTTGATAAGTTCATGGCCGAATTGCATTGACATCCTGCATTCCCTCAAAGACATCAACAAGGGACCCTCATCGTAAAAGCTGAAGTAGACGTATCACAGGAGCAAAGATAATTCAAATTTGCAATCTGTGAAAGAGGAGATGAGGCTTCTACGAAAACATGGAGATGCTGCTAACAGAAGAGAATCCTTTCATGTGCATGAAATGGGCGCAAGGTTTTCTTATTATCAGTGCTCGCAGGCAAATAATTATCAGCACCTCTTTTCATCAGTCGAGAGCGAGCGAATTTATAGTGTCAGGTGGGAATGTAAACACCAAAAAGGAACAGGCTCTCGCAGATACTAGTGAAAGCTTAATGTTTTTGCATACAATTTGTGAATTTTTGAATTTGATTATTGAATGATATCTATCTTTTCTTAAAGAGTTATTATTATGTCATGTTGGAATAATAGCTGTTTTTTTATTTTTATCTTTTCATGCTGATTAATTGAGGTCTCTTCTTTCATTATTTTTATTCTTTATATTGTAGCTAGTTAAGAATCTTCTAAATTGTAATCATGTTAAAAAATAAAAGCTAGTAGCTAACTTTGTTAATACTTTGGAAAATGGAGATGGAATATTTTTTGAATAAACACAAACATAAAAAAAAGTTATTAATATTATATTTGCCATTATTATTCCTTAAAATACTATTTTAATTTATAAAATAATATACTTGGGCACACCCAAATATGAAATAATAAATGACTAAGTTTGGTTGTACAGGGAATGCAATTCTGAGTTGCCTAGCAGTACAAATGTTCTATCTTTATTATGTGTATTTTTATATTATTAAGTATCGAGTAATCGGTATGCGGCACTAAAAAAATTGAGTTAAGGTATCGGTATTCGGCTCTTTTCTGGTATCGTAATTGCCTATTATATATATATATATATTATTTATATATATTATGTATATATATATATATATATATATATAAATATATCTATATATATATATATATATATATATATATATATATATATATTATTTATAGTATATACTGACATTACTTACGGTCACCGGAACGGAGAGGTCGGATGCAAAAGAAAAAAATGAGGTAGCCTCTATGCATACACTAATAGATGTTCTATCTAGGGGCGAAATGAATTTTTTCCTATGTTCTTTAGGTTTAATGAGGTTAGGTTAGGGTCGGTCAGGTCCCCTAGGGAAAAATCCATAAGTATATAAAAAGGTTTAGTTGCTTTAAAATATCATTTTCTTTTTCGTTTGACCGCTCAACATATTAACTTTCAATACATTTTATTTAAATGTCGCGCAACAAACTAGATCCAAAAATAAGCAACAAAAATTTTTTAATTGCTTTAAATAGTTTTTTATTTCGATTTAAAATGTACCCCATTTTAATTATATTTTCGTTTGATATACAGTACATTTACTATTTTACAGTATTACCGTATGGGCGTTAAGTAACTTTTAAACACACCAACACAACATATATATATATATTATATATATATACTATATATTATATATATATATATTATTACTATATATATATATTATATATATATATAATAATATCCCTATATATATATAATATTTGTTATATATATTATATTTATATATATATTTAATTATATATATATATATATTTATATTATATATATTAATATATATATATATATATTATATAATATATATATTATATATATATTATATATATATATATTATATATATTATATATATATTATTTATATATATATTATAATTAATATATATTATATATATATAATTATATTTATTATATTATATATTTATTTATTTATTTTTTTATTTCACGACATTTCTCGCTTGAGCGGGGTAGTGGTACGTGCAGCTCTCTCATCTCACACCTCCCTCATTCTCGCCCTCACCCTCTCCACGCGATCTATTCCTCGCCAAACCTAAGCCCTCTTCCTCCCTCATCCTCCTCCTCCAAGATCTATTTTTCATCCATCCTCCTTCTTGTCTCCCCTTCCTCTCTTCCTATCCCCTGTCCCAAACTCTCAACCACTCTTCTGTTCCTCCATTCTCACTAGATGCCCATACCAACTTAACATCCCTTCTCCGCTCTTCCCACAAAACGTATTCTCAATCATCTCTCCCTCACCAACCTATTCCTAATCCTCTCCCTTCTGCTACCGACAACCGCTCTCAAGCCCTTTCATCTCAATATTCAACTTCTTCCTGCTAGCATTCACCACGTTTTCACACCCATTACACACCGCTGGTACCAAATTTTTTCAAACCATACTTTTTAACTTTCTGTTGATAAATCCCTTTCTTTTCTCTCAGACGCACTCAAAGCTCTCTTCCTTCTCCTACTTATGTTCTATCTTGAATGTCGTGAACTTAAGATGTAAACTCGTGAACCAATCTGGACAACAATTTGAAGCAAAACGCCTATATTGTTCAGTATAGTGTATATAATGCAGTAAGTAAATGAATCGTTGACTTGCTTTACAAGATATGAGAAAGTAACCAATCCTTCACACGTGAATGCTTAAGGTGGAATGAAGAGGTGACGCAGTAGTCTTAAACAGTAAACACAAGAGAGATTGCGTGATATCGCTGCTTAAAAGCAAACTTGTATGTATGGTCTGCACTTACGCAATGCATGCTTTGGAAATTACTAATAACGCAGCACTGGAAAACTTGCATATACGCACCTAATAAGTTGCATACGTGGGAGATTGTATATTAATGTAGGTAACTTTAGTTGGCCTACGGGAGACGAATGGTACTGTATCATAGAGCGCATCCTTACCTACGGGAGCATATAGAAGACTTTTCCTTGGAATATGCGAGAAGCGCCGTATACGGTCTCACAGATATATTGTAGAGCTCGCGACTAGGCCGGGAACATGTGGTGTTACGGATAAACTGTATACGTGGAATTGGTGCTTTCTCCTCGTAATTGACTGAAATGTGTAAAGTGTAGAATAGTGCAGCAGGTACACATTCAGAAAATCTCGCGTCAACACTCTTGCCCTATGAAGAGGTTGAATCACGAGTGAACAATTGTGTTCCTGGGTCTGTCGACACTGGTCGCATCCAGTTAAAAGAAAAATATAATAATTTTTGGAGATAACGAAGTTGACTCTAAGATAGTGTGAACGTGTGCAAAGGTAACTGGTAGGGTGGAGAGGAGTTTGAAGAATGGTAAATCTTGCAGACATCAAATGAAATTACTTATCAAAATGACTCCACAGAAATGGAGGCACGGGGCATTGGTAGATTCTCAGAATGGATTTGGAAGCCTCGTGTAAACAAAGCGCTATATATATGCGAGTGCGGTAATTACTCCGTTCCTGCAGTAGACTCTGGAAGGAGAACAGTTAATCAAGTAACACCATTTCTTAGCTATTCCTCTAATATAAGGATAGTAATGAAAGGGGGGACTTAAAAGGCGAAACTGTTATGACAAACTGTAGGGGAATTAACTATATTACCTGAACTCGCTTCGTAACAAGGGCAAGATATATGCTGGTACTTTTGGTCGAGAGAGTGCGTCGAGTGACTGAAGGACTGATTGGTAAAGAACAAGGTACGTTTAGAAGTGATAGAGGATGTGTGGATCAAATTTTTACATTGCATTAAATGATTGAGAAAATGAGAGAGAAGAAGAATAAATTTATTTAGGTTATTTGGATTTGCATCATACTTATGACAGGATTAATAGGGAAACTGCTGTGGCAAGGTGTTAGTTATATATGGTGTTGGTGTCGGCTTCTGAATGGAATCAAAAGTATGTATGGCGACAAGTGAAGCGTGTTAAAGAATAAATGGATCGAAAGTGATTGGTTTAATATTAATACATCAGCAAAACACCTCAACACCTCAACACCTCAACACTTCAATAACATTTAAACGTTGAAACAAAGATGCTATCCTAGAAATGATAGGCACCCAACTTTCCGCTAAATTACAGTCACCACAACACCCCTGTCACACTGCACTCTTTAACTGCACTAATCACAGACTTAAACAATCTACTTTCTTCCCCAGCCATATTATACAAACAAATTATTATCACCAATACTATTACTGCAATTATAATTTTCACAACTAATGATATCACTTCTCTATAATATAACTATGCATTCTTACTTTTCTACTATAATTACTATGGATCTTTCTCTAATATATTCTATAACTCGCCGCAACTACTACTACTACCTACTCTTATACTGCCCTTATACTCACTCACTTACCGGTTATACTACTAGCAAACTATTATGACTTACCTTACTATTTTTCTCCCATAAAAGAACTATACTTTAAAGGATATAAAGAATCCTTTAATGACTAGCAATAATATAAAAATAATAACTAATGGATTCTTACATTGAACAAGTAGGGAAAGATATAAGAAATGAGACTCATGACAAGGGTCAGTTCATTCTGTTTCCACCAGCTTGATTCCGGGGTCGCATCCTTTGACCTCCTTACCAGGAGGACGACTGCGTAAGAACTCCCTAACAGCAAGCACAAAACCAAAATATTGGCAAGGCATCTTTTAGCTGTGATTTTCCAGCTGAAAAAAAATTATTATTTTAATTTTTTTGTAAATAATGTCGAAATTTTTTTCAAAAATGTAACGAGGGGGGTTTTTTTTTTAAAATGCTTTCATCATAAAATTATTTTTCTAAAAAAAAAAAAAATTTTTACATTTGTTTATGATGTTTTAAAAATTTGAAAGAAGAGGGATATTATGCGTAATGCTTTAATTACTTTGAACTCTGCATATTTATTATTATTATTCTCACATTAATTATTATGATTATATTATTATTATTTATTATTATTTATTATTATCTCTATTATTATTATAATCATTTCTTACTACTGTTACTATATTGTTAATTACTTGCATATTATTATTATTATTATTATTATTATTATTATTATTATTATTATTATTATTATTATTATTATTATTATTATTATTATTATTATTATTATTATTATTATTATTATTATTATTATTATTAAGAAAAGTCAAAGCATTAGTAATAAATAATTTCACCTCTTTTCCTCTTTCTCCGCCTGACTCGCCTCTAAGAGAGACTCTCTGGATAGTTAACTCCCATATTTATAGAGGCACCACTTTGTTCTTTGTGGCTCTGCCTTGCGGTCACATTACTTCAATAGTAACACATCCTTCAATTCCACGTAAATAATCGGAAAGTAAATATCGATTCATCGTCGTCACCCCATTTTGATAGACGAGAATTTGCCGCCATTCTAAGTAAATAAAGCAATAATATATAATCTATATAGTTGGGGTTATTTATACTAATATATACTATATATATATTTCACTCTTAAACTACATTTAATTAATTAATTATCTTAATAATATATATATTTCTATTATATAGAGATTATATCCTATATCACTATATATATATAATATATATATATATATATAAATTCATTCACATTGGTATTAATCTTTCACATTACACACACACACACACACACACACACACTCACACACACACACACACACACAAATACGACGATAAATATAATTAATGCATATTATAGAAAAAAAAAACTGAAGTAATGGTTACGTTGAACCCCTAAGACTTAACTCACATATACCACAACGTAATCCCAAAATGGTAGTTAAGTTTTAAACCATCATGAATTTTATGGATGAAAATATATTGTCAGCTTAAACGTGAAACTGCAGTACACCACACTCGTCCGCGCCTTTATTTGCAAACGCCGTCGGAACCAACCGCTATACAACCTGAATTACATGAAGCTGCGGTGCAAGAGAATTATGTGATAGGGGTAACCATTGCATGATTATCTCTTCTTGAGATTTGGTACTTTTATTCTCAGAAAATTAAACTTTATATTATTATAAGAACACAAATGAAAAAAAATTGTATTAAAAAAAAAAAATATTAGAAAAAAAAATTACGATGTTAATTGCGTTATTTCCAAGCGTTATTTAAATTCCGAAGTAAATATTACATTTTAAGAATAAATATATAAACGTTTGCACTAATTTAAATGTGTATAAATTTTCCACATTAAAAAAATAATCTGAACCATTTAAACTAATATTTGAAAACTAAAAACCTAATTACCGCCTTATATATATATTATATCATATAAAGCTTATTACCGTACTAATTCCTTAATCACTCCTTATATACTATCTATTTATTTCTAGTATACATATATTTCTACTTAATTCTACTACTATTATAATTCCATATATATATATATATATTTACTACTACACTTATATATATACGTTATACTATATATATATATATATATTATATATATAGTATATATTATAATATATATATTTATATATATATATACATATTATATAAATAACTATATATAGTATATATATATACACTCATATATTCTATAATATATATACATTAATATTTAAAATATACCTCATATATATATACTTTAAAAAATATACTATCACCCCACCAGCTCTTATTATATAGTAATTCAGATAATAAGGCAATCGCTATAAATAATGTAATTAGAGTTGTTTTAAATTACATAAACTATATTTCAATAAGTTAGTGAAATATGGGTTGCAAAACACTCGAATATTGAATTTTTTACTCTAACAGCGTTGTAGCTAACATATCGGCAACTTTTTATTAGTTTCCTAAATTAGTTAGTACTACTAAACTATATAATAATATTAATTACATAATAATAATATTATATAATAATAATAATAATACATAATAATAGATATTAATAATAATCAATGACGTAATATAAATAATTAGCCAATAACGAATAATATATTAATATTAATAATTAATTACTCTCAATGAGCTACACAATCTTTATTCAAACAACATCTCTTATCAATCATACTATAATAATATATATATTTCAATAATAATAATACATACACTCAATAATAATAATAATAATAATAATCACTCAAATAGAACATAATAATAATAATCAATATATAATCAATAATAAATCAATTAATATTATTAATAATATAATATAATAATAATAATAATAATAATAATTAATCATAATAATATATTAATAATAATAATAATAATAATATAATAATAATAATATAGAATTTTATTACTTTTTCGCTTGCTAATAATAGAAAGAAATTATTGATACTACACTATTCTAATGATAATGAATTAATGATTAATGATAAAAATAACAATATAAACAATAACATGAATAATAATAAATAAACATATTATATATATATTAAATATTATAATATAATCATTACTCTCCTAAATAATAATAATAATAATAATAATCAATAATAATAATAATAATAATGAGAATAATTAATCATGAATAATAATAAAAATAATAATAATAATAATAAAAAATAACTTCACATAAAATTACTTTCTCAAGATGGCGATAAAGCTGTAAGCATAAACACACATTGAAGTAAGTATGTAGGCTAGAGGCAATCTGTAGCCTTCTTTTGTGGAAGGAGTTTTTCCATAGAATCCATAAAATATTTGGTCGAGTATTGGAAAATTCCTTCAAAATTCCATAATATTTTTACAGTCGTAGGCAGATAATTTTTCGCTTTCTAGCATGTGTTTTCTCTCTCCTGAGTCAGACCAGTCTCCTGCTAAAGACTGTGGAGTATATATATATATATATAATATAATATATTATATAAATATTATATATAATATATATATATAACTATATTATACTATATATATATCATTCCTATATTATTATTGGGTGAAAATCCGACGATATGGTTCAAAAATATATTACCTATACTAAAGTATACTTTATATATAGTATATATATATATACTCATCTATTTAAATATTATATATCCTCTATACCTATTACATGCTTATATTATTTTCCTACTACTCTCTATACTGCCTTTTATATATTACCCTCTAATACCTTTCCCCTACTGACTATATATATATAACTACTATTATATATATTAATACATACACCTCTATATACATATATACATAATAACATACATATGTATATATATATTTCTATATATATTACTTATATTTACTACTTATATTATATATACCTATCTACCCTATATATACTTATAATATATATATATATATTATACAATCTACTTTTACTTTTTTGTAAGGTATATCATACATTATATAGTATATATATATATACTATTAGTCTCGGATAAATTAGACCCAATTTTTAGGATAATTTGGGTTACTACCAAGACTATACTCCAATTGGATGAAATTTAGAATACATCAATCTAGCATTTTAAAGAAAGTTGTGAAGAATTTTAGATCGCAGAAGCCAATACTAATTAGTAATAGAACTAGTTGTCCTATAGTGGTAGTCACTAAAGGGATAATATAAAAATTTGAAGAGGATAGCTAGGTTTTAGTGGATGTTTTTTTAGAAAATTGTTAATAGGTAATATCTGCAATTTGGAATCACCAATTTTGCCTTTGTTTTGAAATACTAGAAAACTTTCAGAAATTAAAGACAAACCTATAATGACGAATCTAAATTGGTTCAAAATGCAGTAATATAAGCTTAAATCAAATTCATTACCGTCAAAATTTATTAAGTTAACAAACTGGAGGTTGCAAGTTGACAATAAAGTGTTGAGTGTTATCCTTTTGACAACTTGAGTGTTATCCTTTTGTCAAGGATGCTGGTCTGATAAATCGCTTGCTAAGATATTATTATCTAAAGATATTATTAAAAACCTGATGAGAAGTTTGGCATTTTTTAGAGACATTACAGCTCAAATATTTCTTTAAAATTTTTGTAACTTTACTATCTAAAGAAAAAATAGATTTTATTTCTACAAAATTAATTATATCATTTTAGTGACCTTTCAAATTAAGTAAAAGTGTTTTAAACTTTCCATCTGAAATAATTATACTCGGTCTGCCATGCTCCAAATTTAACCAATTTCGAAGTTGACCATGGTGTAGCCACTCTCTCATTTGACAAGTGATAACCAATATATATATATATAATATATATATATATATATATATATATATAATATAATATATATATATATATATATTATACTATATATATATATATATATATATACTAGTAATATTATTATATTATACATATTTGTATAATATATACTATATATATATATATATAATATAGTATATACTTAATATAATATATATATATATTATTATAGATATATATATATATATAAATAGCTATAAATACTATAAATATATATATATATATATATATAAATATATATATATATTTTTTTTTTTTCTATTATTATAATATATTATATATATATAATATATATTATATACTATATATATATATATATATTAGATATATACTATGTAATATATATATATATATAATATACATATAATATTATATATATATATATATATATATATATATTAATTATATATATATATATATATATATATTTATAAATATATCAAAACTATCTAAATAAATAAGGTAATATACTAGTATTACACAATTGATATTTTTCGTTGTAACTGATATTGAATGTCAACCAACCTCTGGAATGATAACAAAAGCAGCCAGTAACACTTGCAATAACTGCGTTAAGACCAATGACCCATTCTTAAAAATGTAAAATAGGACACAACTGCTGAGCCAAAGTGGGATTCGATCTTTTTGATTCTTCCTTGCCAAAGTTTGATAGAGATGAACCAGTTATACAACCAGCTGAGAACGGAAAGTCTGAATATTACATGCATTGATAGGAAGGAAATTTTCCAATATATATATATATACCGGTAGCACATTATATATACTATATATATGTATATATTATATATTCATATATATATTATAAATGTAATATTATATATCATATAATTTAATATAATTTAATTGCAATTAGTTTATATTTATAAACGTGAATATAATATATATATACTTATCATGAACCCATTAACAATCAAATTTTCTTAGTTTTGAACATATTAAATTTAAACAAGGACTATTTAAAACAAATGCAACTAATTACTACTGATATTATTATAAATGTAAATTAATATCATTATTTAATATAACTTTCTCAATTGCCCAATACTAGTATAATTTCGAGAATTCAAAAACACCTATATTAACGTGATGAATATTAATTTTAAAAAAATAAAAAAAACTAGGTTTTGAATTTCGATATGAAATCATAAGGTATTCATAAACTATGGTGTATAATATGAATCGAACTAATGATTCCGAATAAATCCACATGTGTTGTAGGTATATTTACACACAACACCAATCTCTCTCGCTCTTTAATATTATATATATAATACCCTAATATTATATTATATATATAATATGATATATACTTATATAATATAACTATATGCCTATACTATAATAATTATTAATATATATATATATATATATATAATATATTAATTATATATATACATATATTATTATATATCTATAATATATATATATATATTATATAATACTTAATATATATATAAATATACTAATATATATATATTTACAAATTATATCATATATATATATATATATATAATATATATAATATTAAATATATATATATATATATATATATATTATATATATTAATGTATATATATATAATAATATAATAATATAAATTACCTATTTTAATAAATATACTATATATATATATATCATATATATAATATGAGTATTAATATATATATAGTATATAATAATATATATATATTAATATATATATAATATATAATATATTATATTAATATATATATATATACATATATATATTATATATAATATATATTATATATATACTATATTATATATATAATAATTATACTATATATATATATATATATATATATATATATAATACTACTATATATCAATATATATACTATATATCATATATATATATACTTGAATATATATATATCATACTATTATATATAATATTATATATATATATCTAATCTATATACTATATATATATATAATTATATATTATTAATACTAATAAAATATACTATATATATAATATATATATATATATATATTCTTTGCCTTACTCTCCTATCACTTCCTACATATTCGAATGTTAGGAATCCATATTGCACCGGAAATTTAGAATAAATGAATAGAATAGTTTAAGTAGAACAAGATATGGACGTAATGTACCGAAAGAAATTACCCAACCTTACCACCTCTATCCATATATGATAACACTATAGTGCATGTCATTAGGGAAGTGTTTACTCCTCCCATAGCGAGGTGAGGCAACTCAAAATCACCGCGTCGCTGAAGTTTAACAGAGTAAAACGGTATGTGGCATACTATCCACTCGTAGGCCAATCCACGTCGATCCCAAAAAAAAGAACGTTTCAAGTCTTTTTTTTTGGCGCTTCCCCTCAAAAAAAAAAACAACCATCATAGGGCTTCAAAACACCCACCGTCGGGATTTAGTTTAAAATCTACATATAACAGGGTAGAAATAAATAAATATATAAGTTACATTCCCTCTTAGTACAAAGAGTATTCCAAGGTGTACCCCAACTCACAAAAAGCGTCGTCCCAAGTATACACACACATAAGATATTGCCACCTATTACTTTATACTCTTATTACTCAAACCTGACATATTACTTTCCTTCAGACATTCATTTACTAACTCCCACTCAGCCGCATGCAACTCCCAGCACTGACACCTCAAATACTAGTTGCAGACTGACCTTAATACCTACTTTTACACATATCTTACAAAATGGGTAAAATATCAGTATTCTCATAAGCATTTACAAATGATATTTTGTCCAATTGAACCGTTTTAATCCCTGACCCCACATGACGTTGCTTCATATAGAAGTCCACGATTGAGGTCATTACACACGAGAGGCAAATACTGTTGGGGAAGCTTGAAATGGTGCTTCCTATTTTGCTGAAGAAAATTCCACAGATTCACCTGTGGCAAACAACGCTCACAGGCAAGCTATAAGAAACGCACTATTCTGCTGCAACAACTGTGGAGCAAGATTCCCACAGCAGACCTCTTCCTTAAAATGCTATTCCCGTCCTATCTGTTCTGCATCATGAAATATTGGAAGGTTTAAATGTACTCTTTGTTCTCGCAAAAGAAACCCTTGCAGTGCGATTTAATAATACATCCTTTATTGTCAATTATTACTATTGTACCATAACTACACCAAGCTGAAAGACAAATATCCTACAGGATAAAGGAAATCATATGCTACATTTGTAGCATCTTCCCCACTCCCACGTGTTAACAACCCACCGAAACATTACCATCCAAGAAGAACAATATCAATTCCAACTCCAGCGGGACATGTAGTTGCTGCACATTATTCTGCAACATCTGCATCGCCCGATACTTAACAATACCACTACATAGTTAGTTGTGAAAATACCTTGCATCTAAATTTCACTTCCCAAGATTGCCTATCAATGAACCCTAACTCTATTGTGATTAGTATTTGGTATGGCGATATTTTCACCGGCATACGAAGCTAAGTTTTTACTCACCCACACTATCTCAAAGATGGTTATTGGGAGAGGTGAATTATTCCTCGAAAACAAAAACTCTGCCCATAACCTCTACCTCTCGCGTATGAGTTCCCAAACCCATTGTAAGAGACCTGCGACTATGACCCCTTAATCTTCCTCTCCTGAAAAGGATGCCCCTGAGCAGAAACAAAAGATTGGGCACCAACCAAAGATTATTCGCTATATATAAAACAACATTTATAATTCCTAAAGGAACATCGTGAAAGCGCATCACGAGTACACTATATGTTTGCCCCCTCCCCACCGCCTTTTAAAAAAACATACATACTTCATGTAATAGAGACCTCGATGCAGATCTATTTCCCAGCACAATAAAGTCATGGAAAAACGGCCCCCCCACCGAATTAGAATGTCTCAACCAAATCACAGCTGTTCTTCAAATAACCCGACCAAATACATAATTTATTACATATATATTATAATAATTAGATAATTAATAGATATAATTATATATATAGATATATAATCATATAATTATAATTATATATATGATAAATATATATATAAGTTATTATAAATTAAGATAATAATAATATAATAAAATTTATATTATTATTTACACAATGTTATATTAATTCCAGACTCTTTTTCAAAGGTCCTTCATCATAAGTTCATTTCTTCTTGTAGTTCCCTATCACAGCACCCGCTAAAGGGCTCTATACCCTAATGAATCACAAGAATTAAAGTTCCCAAACGAATCTTGATGGGACGATAAACTCTCCTTCTAACGGTTCTTGCGCTTCTAGAGAAGGAATGTGATAACCGGCGTTCTTAATTAAGCAATAGCCATAGCATGCCGGCAACAAACAAAAATGCTCCAAGCAGTACTTTCTGTCTAGCAGTCTGTATGCTGTCATGAAAGGGAACCCAGAGGTCTCCCATCCTAACTCAGATTGTCCATAATTCTTTCAAAGACATCCACCATACGGCTCATTGACAAAAGACTCCAGCTTTAGACTTTCTTGCCTCACAGAGCCTCTGGTAATCACTGAATGTCCATTCAACTCCTCCATCAGAGACAGGTTCCCCCGTTAACCCAACGAAGCATATAATGGAATCGAACCAAATCTCACAACTCCAACACCTTCTAAAAAAGGTGACCCTTTCCCTGTGAAGCCTTCCTTCACTGACTCCATGGAATCTGAAACATACTTTCCGCCCAGTTTGGAATCTGCTTGCTTGGTGGATATTGACATCCCTCCCATATCCAATTATGAGCATTCTGGCTACTCTTCTAGCGGCTAACTGCGTTCACACAATAATATGGACTTGGTTGAACTTAACTTACTTCTTATTTATGGTGAAATCTCTCTTACCAAATACCACAGGAAACTCTTCCCGAAACCTATCGTACAACCAAAGTAACTTATGCGAATATTCCTTACCACCTGTATTTGCAGTTCCTCCTCGTGAATCCCCAAGACTCAGCCTCTTTACCTAAACCGATTCTTCTTCAGACATTGTCTCTAACCACAGAGGCAATCGTCTCAAGAAGACCATTTCAAAGTACTTATAACAACAGAGCATGACCACCTTCCTCCAATGGAATTGTCGCGGATACAATGTGAATTTTAAGAACCTCGCACAATTAGTAAATTTATGTACACCAAAGTGCATACATATATTTGCAAGAGCTTCGACTATGCAATCACGACTTCTTCCAACTTTCGGAATACAAGCCTCCTCTAACATCTATAGAATGAGGTTTCGATGATAAAGGTAGCGCTGGAATTCTCTTTTATAAGTCTATCCTTTACACACACAACACACACACACACACACACACCACACACACATATATATATTAAATATATATTTGTCAATATATATATATATATATATAATTAATATATACCTATATATATATATACTATATATACTATATATATACATATATATTAATATTTATATATTATAAATATATATATTATAATATATATATATACTATTGTATATATATATATAGTATATTATATACTATATATATATATATATATATATATAATAAATATATCATATTATATATAATATATTATACTAAATATATATATATATATATATATATATATATATATATATATTAATATATATCATATATAATGTTTTATATCCTTTATCACACACACAGAACATATTATTATATATATATATATATATATATAATATTTTGGAACCCACTGCCATTTTTAAATATTGTTTTACAACTAAATTTTTTTCCCTTGCGTATATTTTATCATACCATTTAAGTAAATTTTTAAAACTTTTAACAATTTATTTGATTTAATAAGTAACTTAAAAATAATAATTTAATAATAATAATAATTTAATAGAAGATCAAATAAGTATTCTTACCGTACGAAACAGAATAAAATATCTGTATAGAGCATCCCTTGTTGACGTACTTTGAGCCAATCTTTCCTTCAATTCTCCCTCATGCTTGGCAAGAAAATCCTTCGATAATCTTGCAAGTTGTAGTTTCCTAATAATAATAATAATAATAATAATAATAATAATAATAATAATAATAATAATAATAATAATAATAATAATTAATAATAATAATAATAATAATAATAATAATAATAATAATAATAATAATAATAATAATAATAATAATAATAATAATAATAATAATAATAATAATGATAATAGATAATAATAATTAATTAAACTGCTAAAGCTCAATTAATAGTGATGATAATAGCTAATCCATAATAATTCTTAATAATAGTTTTAATAAAATAATAATAAGTAATAAATAATAATAATAATAATAATAATAAAATAATAATAATAATAATAATAATAATAATAATAATAATAATAATAATAATAATATACTTTTTGATAGGCCAAGGGTGTTGCTTCACTTGTGCTATCACCTCGCGGTAAAGCTTGACCTTTTCTTCTGAACTTTCAGAGTCCATGTTGACAATTGTTCTGCAACCGTAAATTATATATATATATATATATTATATTTATAGGACCTGTAAGTAAACTTATATTAATATATATATATTATATTTATATATAATATTATATATATATATATATATATATATAATATATAATATATATATATTATCATTAATAATATATATCATATATATAGTATATATATTAATATATTACTATGTATACTATATATATTAGATGATATATATATAGTATTTATATATCATATATTATTAATATATATATTATATACTATATAATATATATATATATATATTAAATATATATATATATAATATATATATATATATTAATATATATAATATATAGTATATACTATATATATATATATATATATTATTAATATATAAAATTTATATTATATAGACCTTAAGTAAACCATGGTCCTCAAAATAATTTCAGTATACTTGAGGACAAGTGTTGGTAAACTTTTTATAGCAAAATTATAAAAATTAAAAATTCATTGGCTATAAAAAGGTGACAACTGGCTTTTTTGTTTATTTTCTTGAGCTTCATAACTTGATTTATTTCCAATTCCATTTTAATTTAATTTTTAGTTATTTCGACGTAAATATTTATAATTTGTGTCAATAAACGGTTTGTTATAAATATATATATTAACATATATATAGTATATATTATACATATAATATATATATAGTATAAATAAAATATATATATATATATATATATATATATGAGTTATGCTACCGATTACACATAGGTATCGTAGATCGATTTTATCGATGGATATCAGGTACAACTAGAATCGTATAAAAAATCAAGGTTTATATTTTAGGAGTAGTAGTTATCGGTATCGGATCGAGATTACGGGGGGCAAAATTTTGCGATACCTTTAACCGTTAATCACAACAACAAGTATGCCATCTTTTAAAATTTTAGATTTCGATAATATATTATATATAATATAGTATATTATAATATTTATATATTATTTATATATATTATAATAAAATATATATATATATTGACATGCATATATATATAATATATATATACTGTAATTCTGGCAATATATATATATATATGAATGGGCTCGTATATACTATATATATATATATATATATATATATATATATATAATATATATAATATATACTATAACTCATATTATATACCATATTATATATGTAGTGTCACGTAGCACGCCCGATGTACTCCGCATTGCTGAAGGGTGGGTTGGTAGTTGAAAAGTTTGAGCTTATGCTAACACCATTCACGGAAAATGCTAAGATTTTGATCACAGAGCGGTGTTTTCAGTCACATTTGCTGTCAGGACAAAGAGAATTTAAAAATTTCTTCAATGACTCGACGAATTCGAGAAGGGTAGCTTCACCCTTTCTGTAAATTAAAGTTTCAAATTTCTTCTTTTTAAATTTTGCATTTGTATATCTATATATAATATATATATAATATATAATATACTATATAATATATTATTATAATATATATATATATATATATATATATTATATATATATATATATATATATAATATATATATATATATAAAGATATATATATATAGTATATAGATATATAATAATATATATATATATATATTATAATATATATTATATATATACCGGTATATTGTCTGATAGTTTCCCTATCTATCTGGCCTACTGTATGTTTATATAGGCGTTTTCGTTTTATTTGTGCTTACGAACGTATAAGAATATAGCTCGGGGTTTGCGTTCGTTTATATGTTAACCGCCAAAATTTGTAAAAAATGCTTAAGCAAAACGTAAGAAATTACCTTGAATTCTATAAGGTTGCTATTTCCTTGTGATGACGTGAAGTTTAGCCACGTTCTTACGAAATGTGTGAAAAACCAAAACAATGAGGTGCTAGGCTTAGGCCCGTTTGATATTGGATGAATATTTCAGTTCAAAAAAATCAGCTTTAAATATATTTCTTCCTCAAAATCGATAAACTCCATCCACATTGGTATTGATCAAGTTTTTGTAATATAAACTATTTGTTATTAGTTTTATTTGTTTATCCGAAATCGATGAGCTCCATCACAACAGCTGATTTCAGTTGTTTGCAAAACAAAAGTAAACCTCGCAAGAAATTGTGTTTGTTTTTGCACGAAATTCAGGCAATTAGTACAGGCAATCAGGAGTGCCAAAGAAGCCTTATGGATGTTATAAGTGTAGGTTAAGTGTTTTTATATAAAAATATTCCAAATTTTTATGTTCTTCACCTTTAGAAGCATTTGGAAGAATGGAGAATTTTTGAAGAATATCGCATCTGTGGCTCATTGAGTATTCTGACAAGGTAAATGGCTCTGGCTTGAGAGTTTGGGGAGATTAGTTCGAAAGGAAATGCCCATGCTGTTGAAGGCTTGTGCATCTTCAGTTGTAAGAAAGTTGGCTACATAGTCGATGTCTGTACAGTCTGGCACATTATTATTTGTAAACGATGTGCTGACCTTCAAGTTCATGGGGATGCTTTTCTTTAATCTTAAAGAAATGCCAATTGAGTTGTTGCCTAATAAAGATATAAGGATAACTTGCGGTGGAAAGATTTTGTTTAAGATTATTTCTAATCTGAAAGTGAAATCATTGGAAAGGGGTCCTATGTAGGGAAGCCGACGCATAAACAGGAAAGTTTAGAATAAACATATGCAGTAGGGTTTTAAGGCGACAAGTGTTTATCGAGAAATCGAGAGTAAAACAAAGTTTGATCCAAAAAGGTATTGCGGGGATAAGGGCTTAAAGCTAGAAAATTTACGTAAGAAAGGTGATTTCTTCATGAAAACTTCCAATTCATGAACAAATAACAATGCGCTGTGTATGCGGGACCTAAGCAGCCAATTTTATATTAAAGGAGATAGAAATACAGAAATTAGTTCAAGTAAAATATTAGTGGGCTTGCGATAAAAAGAAGTAGCAAGTCCACTATATACTTTACATGGGACTAATTTCTTTAGTTCTATTCCAATTTAATATTAATTTGTATAATACGAAGCGTTTGCAATAGAATGAATTTTAGTATTTGTTCTTTGCTTTTAATTTAGACAGTTTCCGTTTTTCTCATGTGTCATTTGTGCTTACGCTCGATAGAAATGCTCACACAGTTTTAGTAGTAATTTCCTGTTCTAGGGGGTCACCACTTTTCTGTAAAGTAGGGGAAAAAATCAGTCAGCGGATAAAGTGATAGGAAAGCTTTTTAAGATTATGCTGAAAGTCAGAAAAATTCCAAAAAAGTCCGGGAATTAAAAAAACTCAAACATAGGCAGAATGATCCATGGACCAAGTTATATATTTTTGATATATTCTTTTCCTTACTGTATAAATGTGTAATGAGAGATGTATTTGATGAGTGAATGAAAGGATGGGCGAGGAACGACATCTCATAAATATACATCTACTTCTATCCTGTTTTCTTTCTATTTTTTAAGGTTCATTAATTACCTACTATTCTTCCTATTCTATCCGTCGTAGAGGTGTTCCAAGTTCATCCTTCGTATTGATAAGGTGATTTGGTATAGGCGATGTGTTTTGGAGGCTGTATGATTAAAGACTTAAGTCTGTTATATCTTTTTCTCTTTAAGGATTTAACTTTTGAGTTTTTTTTTTTTGAGGTTTGGAAAAAGAAGTGATTTTGGATTTTTGTGTGACAAGTGACAACCGAAATCTCTCAACTACAATTATTACAAAATGTTTTTGTCAAACCTAAAAGAGATTTCTTAAATGCAAAACTGCGCTTTTTATGTTTAAAATGCTTTCCTGTAGAACGTGAATTTCATTTGTACGAAATCTCAAACGTTCAGACCCACTTGGTCCCATTCCTGTTCACAGATTTACATTGTCTCGACTAAATATTATGGAAATATTTTCTTAAGTGGCCAGTTAAAATGCGCTGCCTAACCAACAACTAAGCGTTTTATGTTGATAGCCGATCGCAATCTTCTGACAAAGACAACTCGCTTCCTCTACAAGGTATTAAATGATTTCAAACAAAAAACAACTTCCTCAAAGAGTCACTTGAATCTGAAAGTAAATATCCATAAAATTCTAAACTTGATCCAGACTGTGACTAATCAACAATGACAACATAATCAGCGTCATTAGAAAGATGTCCTCTGAAGTACAAGCCTGCCAAGGGCTCTTCATCATTGTGGATCCCAGTATAAATTTTTCATTCAGTCCAGAAACAAGGAAACACAGATTTGCTATTTCTATTGCTAAAGCAAGGGCATTGATACACCAATACGCCGAATCAAGAAAGCATTCGGTTGCTGTATAAAGCAAAAGCACAATTGCACTCTAATTGCAGTGAAGTTCGTCATACCATGACAAGTCAGCGCTGATGTAAAATTCAAACCAAAATATTTTTGATATGCGCAGTTGATCCTGTCCTTCTAGCGAACTTGATGAATTTTATTCTTCTATAGTTGACTCAACATGTGGAAATTGCTGACAGTAAAAGGGAGGGTTTTCTGTTAAATAAAGAAATTTAGTAGGAGAATTCTGATATAATAAATAAAACTAGTGAGTGATTTTCATAATAAACAGTTTGTCACAACTGCCTATAAATGTATCTCATCGTACATACTGCTATTCACTAATACGTTCCTATCACTCAAACAAAATGTGATATCAAATCGTAAGTTAGCTATCCTATAGGACGTTAGTGTAAGAAACATCTCAAAGAAAAAAAGAAATATTACAATAGATCTATAAACTTGAAAGAGCAGAGAAAGATGTTAAAACAAAACTCTCTTTACACAAGAGAGACGCAATTCTTATATAAATTCCGATAACATAATTCTGAGAAGGCTTGAATACGAAAGTTACAGACCCTAAATCTCCCCAGTTACTGAGTACTGGCTCTATTTATAAATTTATTGTTTTCTTTGTATAAATAAAACTGCTTCTTACTTTTGGAAAAAAAAATAATAGTGCGCTTGGCAACGCTATGGGGAAGAAGGTCGATTACTATAAAAAATAATAAAACAAACTTGAAACATTTCGTAGGGCTCGCAATTTTTTAACATGTAAATTTATAATGGATAATTTAAGTATGAATTGAAGTAAATGGGGCCGCCTAAAGTTAATGATTATAATGATATTGTATATACGCCAAAGTCACGAACACGTTGGACTGTTCCAGGGAAAAATTGCGGAATTGGTCAGAGGATAGTCAGGGAATTCAAATTTAAAGTTGACGGCGTATCTCTCCATATAGCTAAAAGTATATACTTCTGTTTTAACAATTGCTCTAGCATAGTTGCGGATGGGTAAGCACGCTGATAAACTTTTTGAAGAACAGAAAATAAAAAAATAACAAATGATGTACATTACAAATAATGATCAATCTATTGCCATATATATAGTTCTCATCACATTGTGGAAGAAATTAGATTTAAGCTAATTTTATTGAATGATAACATTCACCAATTCAGACACCAAGCCGCCATCTGGTTTGTTTACATTTTTCTAAGAACGTGCTTAAATTCTGGCAAGCACGGGGAAATAGCAACCTTACAAAAGTAAGGAAATTTCATCACGTTTGTGAGCATTTCTTGCGATTTTTTTATACTTATATCTGTTTACTTGAAATTTTTCAATATATTCTTTATTTTTTTCGGTAAGTTTGACAAGCAACAAAATATCTAAAAGGAAAAAAGGATCTAATATACTTATATATATTAATATATAATAAATATTAATGGATATCCAGAAATATGTTTGTCTATATATAAATAAAATAAAATTATGTATACTCTTTATAATAGCTCAAGCTACCTTTTTAACTTATTATATAGTATTAATACATAAGTCTCTATTATATGTACATTATTTAATGTAATACTATGCCTAAATTCTATAATTCGATAATTAATACACTACCTAGTTATTAATTTATATTTACTATACTTATTAATTAAGACGAAAAAAAAAGATAAATATAGAATTTCTTGTCTACGTACAGGAGGAATCTATATTTAATATTTAAATATTAATGTAATTAACAATATTATATACTATATATATATATAATATTATAAAAAATTTATTTAATATAAATAAACGTGATCAATGGATCTTCATAAATAAACATGAAACGGCAAGCGGTTATGGCCTGGGAACCGCTGCAGTGTTAGAGAATAGTAGTGGTTTCATTCAACCAGTGGCTTCGAATCATACTTGAAGAAGGTCCCATTTAATATTATTGTAACTATTACTATATATATATTGAACTAGAAATATATATATATACATACTATTTATATAATAACTAAATGAAAGAATTCTTTGGTGAGGTATATACAGCTGAGTATATAAATCTATATATATATAGATGTACACGGTACTCGTTCT